>LOEQ01014735.1:0-17232 GCA_001685075.1 Bramus lutescens
TGGCCTTGAACTCACAGAGATCCACCTGCCTCTGCCTCCTTAGTGCTGGGATTATAGGCATGTGCCACCACTGCCCCACTATAAAATGTTTTCTTAACACAGCCCCTATGTCTGACAGAACTCAGTAGCTAGGCTAATTGTTGGCTATCCCCTGAATGCTGGGGAAGGAACTATGTCCCCAGACGGCATTCCCTGTGTGTGCTTGTGAACCCTTCTTGGTACCTGACTTTGGGGTAGTTTCAAGTTTCATGTAGCCTCTGCTCTTCCAGGTGCTGTATAATATCGCTTTCATGCATGCCAAGAAAGAGGAATGGAAAAAGGCAGAAGAACAGTTAGCGTTGGCTACAAACATGAAATCTGAACCCAGGCATTCCAAAATTGACAAGGCCATGGAAAGCATCTGGGTGAGTGCGGTGACAGAGAGGATACCCTTGGGGTCCCATTTGTATCCTAGGACACCGCGATGGGAAACATCTCTGTTGGTTCTGGCTAATAAACGCCCTTTCAACCTCTGCTGTCCTGAGTCTGAGCTGAGAAGCCCCATCCTAGAGAACTGATCAGCGTAGCCCCTGGATAGCTCATAGCGGGGGGCCTGGGCAATACCTGCAGTTTCTTGGTGCTGTGCAGCCTGCGAGCACTGTGAAGACAGAGCCTGTGTTTTTCTGCTTACCTTTGCATCCTTACTGTCTGGCACAGTGCCAGGCTCAGCATGGCTCCCACAAAGACATTCCAATTCTATGAAGTAATTATGAAAAATTATTTTTCATAGTTTGATTTTACTTGAGAGCAAAAGTTGTTTTTTCTTTCTTTGGCAATATTTATTTTAAATGCTGTGTCTATGTGTGAGAATGTGCATGTGTGGGTAGGTGGCCATAGCAACCAGAAGGGTGCTGGAGTCCCTGGAGCTGGAGTTATGTGCAGTTCCAAGCCAGCTGATGTGGGTGCTGAGAAGAAAACTCTAGTCCTCTGGAAGAGCAGAATGTGCTCTTAACTTCTGAGTCACTTTCCTGACCCCAAAAGTTAGTTTTAAACAAGCTGTATTTAAACACCAAGAAGGGGGCTCAAGATTTTGTATGCTCATGTGTACATTAGCAATACTAGTCCCAAGAGGGTGCTGTAACAATCCTTGCTTGGCTCTTGAGCCACCCTCGTAATGGTGCCCTCTATGCTGGGAGAGAAACTCAAGGTACCACAGTGAGTGGGAAAGGAGCAGTGCTCTAAAAAAAAAGTGTTGGGTGAATAACATCAGTGTAAGCCAACTGCTTCCAGTGGGGAACCAGGAGCAATGGAGAGAGTCTGCCTTGTTTTGGAGGTCTCTTGGACACGCGTGACTGATGGTCCAGGGGAAGTATCTTACTCTTGTCACTGGTCTTTTTATTTGGCAACCTCTGACTTCTGGGATGAACATGATCTGTGTGGGATAGCTCCGACAAGGCTCTGTTGTTTAAGACAGCACAAACATTGGTCTCAGGACATGGAGAAATCAAGATGGTACTGACCAAGAAGATTCCTCCATGCTGGCTAGCTCTAATAGTACTAGAAGGTTCTATGCAGGCTTGGGAGAAAAAAGAGTCATCCATAGTTTTACACAGCTGTGAGCCTGGTGAACTGAAATCATGACCAGTGTTGGTAGGATATACCAACGGGTGCAACGGTGGCACGGATGCTAGGGGGCAACTACTGTGAATCTGACCAAACACCCATTGTTGAGGACCTCACAGAGGCCAAAGGTGAACCTACCTCTATTATTTTGCTAAATGGGCATAGTTTCACTGTCTTAGTCAGTGTTCTGTTGTGGTGAGGAGACATCATGACCACAGCAGCTCTTACAAAGGAAAACATTTAATTGCTTTAGTCCATTATCATCATGGTGGGAAGCATGGCTGTACACAGGCAGACATGGTGCTGGAGAAGGAATTGAGAGGTCTACATCTTGATCCACAGGCAACAGGAAGTGAACTAACTATTGCTACACTGAGCATAGTTTGAGCAGAGGAGACCTCAAAGCCCACCCCCTCAGTGGCATGCTTCCTTCACCAAGGCCACACCTACTCCAACAAAGCCACACCTCCTACTAGTGCCACTCCCTATGGTCTTAGGGCGCCAATTGTTTTCAAACCACCACAGTCACACTGCCCTCTGAACTTGTACCCCTATACCCATAGTTCACTGCAGCTCTCAATTCTCATCACAGAAGGTTCTTTGTGCAGCAGAGTGGCAGATGGTGGTTACCACACATGGTGTTAACACAGACAATAACACAACCGGCCCAAATGCAGAGAACCAGTGGCAGAGTAGTGCTCAGCCACAAACGGGACGTCTGTGTCACGTCCCAAGCCCAGGGCTCGAGGCCATCATAGAAGAGGTGAACAGAAAAATCATAAGATCCAGAGGTCATGGAGGATCAGAACAAAACAGTGTCTTACCGCTATGACAGGACCACTGTACTGAACTCACAGACTGCAGATCAAGCCAGTCAATACTGTAGCATGGAGTAGAAAGGGGTTCATGGTCCCCATCCCTAACTGAAGAGCTATGGAAAGTTGGTGGCTTTAGGGGAGGGAAAGTCAAGTTTTATTTAAGGGTGTGGCTCCCGGTAGTTGATAACCACACAGAAGTATATGAATAGCACACAATTGGAATTTAAGGGTGATTTTTAAAAAATGGGACATAGCAGCACTCCAGAGGCAAAGACAGACAGATCTCTATGAATTCCAGGCCAGCCTGGTCTACATAGTGAGTTCCAAGACAGCTAAGGCTATCCAGTGAGACTCTATGTCAAACAAACAAATAAAGGACACAAAGTTGTGGGGAGTAAGGAGGTGAGTGTGGAACCGGTAGGAGTTAGGGGGAGGGGCTGAGCGAATATAATCAAAATATGGTGTATGAAATTCTCAAAGAATCAATAAACCCAGCCGCTCCTGCTTAGCCCTCCAGAATAACAAGCCTCTATGGTTTGAAAAAGAGATTCTCTTGAGACCTTTTTCCCAATGGTCCATTTGATGAGGAAGGCAGGAATGGTTTCATCACTCCCATTTTCAAATGAGGAGATGCAGTCATAAGAGATGTGAAGA
This sequence comes from Bramus lutescens, assembly GCA_001685075.1. Lineage (NCBI taxonomy): Eukaryota > Metazoa > Chordata > Mammalia > Rodentia > Cricetidae > Bramus > Bramus lutescens. The sequence goes on from LOEQ01014735.1 coordinate 3,075, forward strand.
TATTCTAGTCAGCCAAGGGACCACGTTTCACAAGGGCTGAACGACCAAGGTTGTATAAGCACAGTCTCCAATGCTTACACAAAGTCACCTAACAGCACGTTGCTCAGAATGAACCCAATACTGTTGAGTGACACGTGACTGTTTATTCTATTACAGAAGCAGAAACTGTTCGAGCCCGTGGTGATCCCTGTGGGTAGGCTCTTCCGGCCAAATGAGAGGCAGGTGGCTCAGCTGGCCAAGAAGGACTATCTGGGCAAGGCTACGGTAGGTGGGACTGCTCATCTTCCCCTCTCCTGTGCCCTGAACTGTGTGGGGCCAGGTGAAAGGGATTCAAGAAGACATGCCCCCCACCCCCCGTGGCATTCAGGGATGGCAATGAGGATCTTGCTGACAGTAAGGAACAAACACTTTCAGTTTCTTCAATCATCCCAGCCCTCCTGAGGTTCCTTTCGGGATGCTGAGTCTCAGGACTGAGGCACAGGGTAAAAGACACAGCCAGGGCTCACACAAGCTAGTGGGATAAGGTGCAAGGGCCAGCGGGAGATGCTCTTAGCTCTAGGCTGCTGTAATTCGTGGCTCAGAATTCTGGGGAGTCGCTCCCATTTCCACGGCTCTACAGCTGGATTCCTTCTCCAGCAGGATTTCTTCTGAACCCATATCTTAAATTCCTTCAGACATGATTTGGAGGGAAGCAGTGGTATCTTCCAAACTGCACTGACTTTGACAGTTTGGAAATGGGAGTTGTCCAGTGGCTGAGTAACTGAAGCTGGCAGAATCACAGAGACCAACAGAACATGGCTAATGGAAATACCCTAAAGAGCCCTCAATACATGAATATGAGAATATATATATAGTGGTACGTCCAGACAGCAGGATACTACTCACCCACAAAAAGGATAAAGTACTAAAGTATGCTACAGCATGGGTGAAAATGTATGCTGTCTGTAAGAAGACAAAAATGAATGCCACATGCTAGGGCTGGGGAGATGGCTCAGTTGTTAGAGTGCTTTCTGCGTAAGCATGAAGAGCAGATTACAGGTCCCCAGAACCCATTCAACTGCCAGGCAGCCATGGACTCCTGCCTGTAATTCCAGACTCAGAAGGTGGAGACAGGGGCTCTTCAGAGCAAGCTAGCTAGCAAGACTAGCCACATTGCTTAGCTCTGAGTTTGGCTGAGAGACTCTGCTTCTATGAATTAGGTGGAAGAGCAAGTGAGTATGATTCTCACATTAACCTTGGGACCCTCTTTGTATACCACACACACACACACACATTCCAAAAATGGGGAGAAAAGGCACATATGATACAATTCTCTATAAAATCTTTAAGCAGTTTAACCCACTGAGATTTACAACCGTGTGTTGCCAGCCAGGAGAGGAGACTGTAAACTACTTCATAGGTCTAACACTTTTTGGGGGGGATGGTTAAAATGTTTGGCATCAGATAGCATTGCAAAGTCTTGTGGGTGTAGGAGATACCACGACTTATTTTTACTTAAAATGATTAATTTGTTGTTATATTTGATGTTGAATACCAGCAATACTTTTTTTTTTTCTGAGAGAGAGTTCTAATCCAGAAGAGGGGCATGCTAATCCTTACCTTTCGTATCCCTCTGGAGCCTGCAGAAGAGGCATTGGTTCTGTGGCGTGAGGAAGGAGGTCTTAGGGAAAGACACAGACGGCCCAGGGGAGCCAGCAGCAGCGCGCTCACCCTCTTTGCTGTGTTTCAGGTTGTAGCATCCGTGGTTCACCAAGACAACTTTTCTGGCTTCGCCCCTCTGCAGCCACAGGTGAGGCCATATCTACCTGGGATGCAGCCCCCAGTGAGAGGAGCGAGGCTGCCATACTGTTCATAGGTCATCTTCAGCCGTCTCTCAGCAGAGCTGAGGTGGCTGCTCTCTAGTCTCAGTCCTGGTTTGTATGGCTACTTGGGAGTGTGGCCACCTCAGCTCTCTGTTTTACATCTTCTGAGGCTAACTCACCAGCTCTTCCAAATCCCAATCCTCTCTTTTCAAGAGATCTGTTGGTCACCTTGGGAGACTTTGGCCATTCTCTCAGAACACTGAAATGCACACCCTGATAAAGTCTTTTCGTGGGTTCAGGGGTGGGTGGGGGAGGGGTTGTACCAGGGCACAAAGCTTGAGGTTTTGATTTTCTTGGCTCTATCCGTTTTCTCATGTGCAAGAGATTCCTTTGGGGACACAAGGCAGGGTACCAGCCCAAGCTGGGCTCAGAGATGGTCCCTAGTGACAGTGGGTCTCTTGCGACAGGAAGATAGCAAAGCAGATTAAGGAAACCCTAAGCTTGGTTGCACAACACAGTGACAGGTAAGAGCAGTGGTCAGCACTAGCCTAGCGGAGGAAAGGGCCTTGACCTTGGTCACCTCTCTGCCCTTTACCTCAAGTACGGGGCAGGATGGTCACTGCCTGACCATGTGACCCATGCTTGGGCCATGGGGACAGGATGAACACAGGGGCATAATGAGGGCCACATCTAGATTCCTTATCTCCTTTAGCATGGGAAAGTGTAAGAACACCTGGCTGAGGCCTCTTGAACTCCAGCCCAGCTAGAGGACAACGAAGGAAGTCCCAGATAACGGACTCAATAGCATTCAGCGCAGCAGTGGGAACACACATTAAAGGGAGACTTCTGTCTGGCCAATGGCTGCTGAATTGATGATTTTAAATATCTAGAAATGTCACACACGTGACAAACATTAATTACAGACCAGATCTTTTGGAAAATACTGGAAAGGGACAAGGCTCAAGGTCAGAAGCCCTCCAGCAAGAACACCTTTTCCAGACGCCAGCTCTGGGGCAAGGCGGTTGCTGTGTTGGTGAAGTCCACCCCTAGGCAAGCTGGCAGGCTTCTGACTTCCCAAATTGTGCATTTTCCCCAGAGCACCCAGAAATGAAGTCTTTGGTTTCGGATCTGGAGTAATGCTCAAATGACATTAACAGTCTGTTCTCTCTTCCTCTTGCTGTCCTCTCTTTCTTCATCTTTTCCGGAATGTTCCATAGACAGCTGAACCTCCACCCAGACCCAAAACCCCAGAGATCTTCAGGTGAGTTAGATTTAGACCTGGGTGCAGAACGCCTACACCCTCCCTCCACCTGACTTGCTGGCAGTTAGGAAGTGAGGAAATAAAGCTGGTGAGGTCTGAACCGTGTCCTTTTCTAGGACATTAGCCCTCTCCTGTTTGCAAGGTTAGAACCAGATGATGCAGTTGGGATGGGAGCCTTGTGTGGTGGGGTCGCCTGGCTGCAGTAACCTGGGGTCCCAATGGGCGTGGTCACCCATAGAATGGGAGCTCACTGACGTAAAGGAACATACAGGGCCCAGGTCAGAGGTGAGAGGCCGGATTTGTCCTGACTATGGCCCCTCGGAAGCTCCCTAGATTCTGGAAGCTATCACAGAATCTTTTTTCCTGTGTGGGCGCTGTTACACACTATAGACACGTGTTTTCTGCAAAAGAGGAAAGAATCAAGAAAAGGAAGTCACTCTACACCGAGACACAGAGCGGCCTCACCTCAGCTTTCTTAAGCGCTCCTTCTAAGGAACAAAGCAAGCTTAGTTCCTCCTCTGATAAAGGGGGTCAGAAAAAGTGTATGCGGGGGGCGGGTACTACATGTGACCCCAAAGTGAGGGGCTGAAGGGTCTCCTTCCCAAGCTCTTTCGACGGAAAAGGATGAATCCCCCACATCATCAGGCCCAGTGGGCAGGAACAGGTGGAACCTGACCCCCCACGCATGGGCAGTTTGCAAGGCAACCTCACTTACATTCCATGTAACAGAGACTCTCCAGGTGCGGGGTACCCAGGGCCTTGCGGGGGTGGGGGCTGTCAGTGAAGGGGAAAGGGCGTGGCCTAACAGAGCGAAGCCCTGCAGCTCAGGCACTGTGCCTCTTTCAGAGCCTGGCTCTCCATCCCTTCCCACAAGGCTGGCCTAGGCGATCACTTCCTGGCATTCCCTAACTTCCGCCCGTGTCATTCCCCTGGCCGTACCTCCTGTTCACCCAGCTGGGACCTGGGAATTAACGTCCTCCGTAAGCGGGATGGGAGATGAGGGCTGTCAGCCCTCACCATCTAGTACTGGTTCTGGTGCTCCTGTCCCACTATTTTCTTCAGGGTGTCCCTCTATAAAGTCTTGCTGCCTGCCATTTCAGTCACCTGAGGCCTACCATGACCCCAAAATAGAAAATTCCAGATTCCAGAACAAATCACTAGTTTCATATTAGGTATGGCAGCGCTATCCTTAATCCCAGCACGCAGGAGGATTGCCACCACTATGAGGCCAGTCTGGTATATATATTTAGGGAGTTAGAGCTCAGTCAGAGCTAAATCACAAGACCCTCCCAGTCTGAAAAACAAGCAAAGAAATAATTACAAGAAATGTTAAATTGCTTTTCACTTTGAACCATGTGAGGAAACCCCTCCATCTAGAGTGGGGGTGTACATCACGCTGTATATGCCACCTGTCCTCTAGTCACCCACTAGCCTTCTGTCACACCAGGAGGGTGTAAAAGGGGAGTTCAGGGAGTGGGACAGTCTAGCCGGACACCTGGGACATGAAAAAGTAGGAGGCTGGAGTGTGTGTGTGTGTGAAAGGGCACAAGGGTGAACATTGAGTTTGAGAGAAAAGGAGGGAGGAAAATCAACAAAATAAATATTTATTTGAAAAACGCCATAATGAAACCTAATACCACGCATGTTAATGAAAACAAAATCAAAACAAAAATGTGGCCAGGAAGATGCTCAGGGGGCAGCAGTACATTCTCTGCAGTGGGTGACCTGAGTCGCATTCTCAAACTCACAAAGGCAGAAAGAGAGAAATAACTCCACAGGTTGGTCCTCTGACCTCCACTGTGCACTGTAGCACATATGTCCCCCCCGACACAATAATAAAAGGAAAGAAAAATAGAAATGAAATAAGTTCAGTAAAACAAAAGAACCGTATTTCTTGAAAAGGACTGCCACGGTATTATGGAGCTTGCTCAAGCGCCCCTTGTGTTGATTAATCGCGGACTCAGAGCAGTACCGAGACTTTGTTTATGCCAATGCTGGAAGGCTGTCTTTTATGTTAAAAAGTGGAAGTTGACTTACTAGGGAAAAGGGCAGGGTATGGAGGCTCACACTTCTAACCCCTGCCTTTGAGAGGCGGGAGGATTGCTGAAAGAGCTCAGGCCAGCCTGAGTTACAGGGTGATATCCTGTCTCAAAAAACAAAGACAATAAAACGGACGAGTAATGGGGGAGGCGGGGTGTTGTACACAGGGTGTTCGATTGATTAGGTATTAAGGAAAAGGAATTTGTGCTAGCTCTTCCAGCAAGCCATAGACTATAAAAGTTACAGTCACGTGGGGGGTGTGCTGAGAAGAGAAAGCCGTCACATTTGTCTATGTAGGTATAGGAGAAGCGTAGGACATACAAGGGTTTGGTACCATACATGGGTTCATTCATCTCTTGGGTTCTTGGATCACGTTCCCAGAAGACAAGGGGAACTCCTGTGTGGTTATGGAACATACATGCTGTTTCTCACCCAGTCCCTCAGGATCCTACGCAGGCCAGCACCCTGCACTGGTCTCACAGACAGTAAGATGAGGAGTTAGAGTGAGCGTCAAGCTAAGTCTCTGGCCTCAAGTGCTACTCCTGCAGTAAGCGGATGAAGTCTGAGCTGAACGATGGGCTGAGTCTTCTGTGTCCCCTTCAGGGCTCTGGAAGGCGAGGCACATCGAGTGCTGTTTGGCTTTGTGCCTGAGACACCAGAAGAACTACAGGTCATGCCAGGGAACATCGTTTTTGTCTTGAAGAAGGGCAGTGATAACTGGGCCACAGTCATGTTCAATGGACAGGTATTTGGAGGGTCAGGGGTTGGTGCTAAGGGCATACAGTTCCGGCAGCAAAGGGCAGAGCTTTCCCACGGGATAGTATCTGCTGCATTATCTGCAGACCTGCCAAGGGTCATTGTCCGTGTGCCATCCCTGTGCGTGGCTGCAGACTGTTCTGTGTTTTGGGTATTAATGAATAATCTTTGTTCTTCCTTCTGGATTCTGGGATGTGACCCTGCAGAAGGGACTTGTCCCTTGCAACTACCTGGAGCCAGTTGAGCTTCGAATTCATCCTCAGTCGCAGCCCCAGGTAATGTAGGCCAAGGCCTAGGCCACCCCACTCACCCTTCCCTCTCTAGAGGGAAGTCTGAAAGTGGTTCTCTCTCTGTCATGGAAGAAAGACTCATTAGCTCTGGGCCACTTGAGCTGGTATCAGATGCCTAGAGCTGAACCTGGGCACGAGGGGAAAAGACCAGCCATGCTTAGCGGAGGCAACTGTTAAGAATCCACTGGACTTGCTCTACCCCGTGAGTACTCTTGGTCAGGGAGACTTAGAAAGCAAAGCCTAACCATTAGAGCTAGGTGTCCCAGGCATGTCTTTTTACTAGGGAGAACAGTTAATGTGTTGCTTGGTACAATGCCATTTAAAAACAAAACAAGGGCTGGGGATGTAGCTTAGTTGGCAAAATGCGTAGCATGCATGAGCTCAATCCTCAGCACTGAATAAATCAGGCTTGATGGCATATGCTCCTAACACTTGGAAAGTGGAGCCAGGAGGATCAGAAGTTTTTCATCCTTAGCGCTACGGCACACTGAGGACAGCATGTGGCCTGTCCCTTCACACTGAGTAACAAGATGCACACGTGCAGAGCCCTCCCTGGTCAACTATGAAATGGAAGTGCTTTCAAGGTTCAAATGCCCTGTAGATGGGGCGTGGACTTTCCCCTTTCTCAGGATACTCTGCACTTGAGACAGAAGCATTTGAGACAAAGCACCCCACTTCGGTGGGGTTTCAACATGGCCGATAAGATAGCAAAGGGTCTTGTAGGTGGGTATCAGGGTTCTTGTTGCTTCTACGAATTAGCCCTCCTTTCCTTAGTCATCTCCGTATCACCCCAATTTTTAAGAAGTCATTTGCATCTGGGTTCTTTCCAGGGAAGACCTAATGCCTGTCCTTGTCACCTCCAGGAGGACACCTCCTCGGAATCTGATATTCCACCTCCTCCTAATTCCAGTGCCCCAGGACGATCCCAGTTGTCACCAGGTTAGTGTCCCCAGAGAAGGAGCTCTCTGGGATGCTTCATAAGAAGAGTTGCTTCCCTAGTCACCTAGGAAATTCTAGTTTGGTTGATGACTACATTTCCTCAGAGCCCTGCCTTGCTTGCACCATCATCCCCTGGGATGTGACAGCCATGCTACACCCCCACCTGCTTAGAAATGAGAGCAGATGAAGGGGCAGTAAGTGCCCATCCAGAGAGCGGTCACCAAATGACCTAAACCAGGTCCAAGAAGAAAAGTGGCAGTAACTGCGTTTTCTCACTTCAGCTCTTTTCAAACCACTGAGTTGTATGCTCTCTGCACAGCTCTGCAGCTTGAACAAGGGACCACTCACTGAAAGGTGTGGATGGGAAACAGCTGGGAGGGGCTGTGTGGGAAAGCAATGACTTTTTGTTACTGGTAAGTTTTAAGCAGATTCTGACGGAGATGACAGTGGTGTCTGTCCATGCCACCTGATTATCAGAACTGCTTTGATGTCCCTCCTCTATTTATTTGAAAATTGCAGACCTACAGAAAAGTTGGAAGTAGGGTACAATGAATACTACACTTTTCACTTAAATGCACCAGCAAGATGGCTCCGGAGTTAAATGCACTTGCTGCATAAACCTCGTGATGACTGCAATTACTCCACAAAGTTGTCCTCTGACCTCTGTCTGTGTATATCAGGGTATGTGCCCTCCCATCATGCACACAGGCTAAAACAAAAATTTTAAGTGTAAATCAACTCCTTGCTCTTGTTGAGTAACTTAAATTACAGACCCAAGACACAATCTACTTGGATCTAACTGCCTTATGAACAAGCACAGCTCCTGCCTAAGGTACATGTCTCATCTAGGACACCACCTATTCCACATATAAATGCTTCAGGGGCCCCGTAAAGTTCTTACCTTTTCTGTCCGGAGGTTCATGAAAGCCACAACACTGGAGAGACTGAACTACCAGATTACTAGGCCTTTGGTTGATGTTGGCAAAACCTCCCAAGCGATTCTAATAATCAGCTGGGTATGTGATCAACGGTTCTTACATCTTCAGTGGTAAACAGCTTCTCTTACCCACACATATAATACGTGTTAATATAATGTGCTTTTAAGCCACAAACATACTCAAAATTCCAGGACCATGAGATGGTAGCGGTTCTGATGTTTCTGCATGGGGCTCGGGCTCATGTCACCTGACTGCTCTCTGCCTTGGGCTGTTCTGCTTCACTGGCCTTAGGCCAGTCCTATGATACCATGTGGAGCTGCTGAGAAGCAAAGACTGACTTTGCTTCCACGTTTGTGGACTCCGTGCTTCTTCAGAGGTTTTTAGATGTTATAGGGCAAGAAGCTGGACACTGTGGATGGAAGGTGCCACCATGAGTATTCACTTACCATTTCCTTTTCCATTTAGGTCACAAGCAAAAAGAGCCCAAGGTAATGCTTTCCGTTTCCAAGGGAAGAAAATGGATGAGTATGGCTTGGGATGGGGATGCCTCTTAGGACTGTGGAGTATCAGTGAAAAGGGCTGAACCAATGGCCACCCGACAGCATCTACAGGACAGGGGGCTCTACATGTTGTCATACTAGCGCCCAGCTGAGCATAGAGCTCAGCAGAAACAAACATCCCAGTGAGTTGGACTAGAGCCCTCTGAAGGCCTCTCAGGGGAGTGTGAAAAAGTTGTCTATTTGTCCTTCCCCGGCTCCCTGAGGCACTCCTGGGGGGGCCCTTACACAAAGTGGCAGGAGGATGTGGTAATTTAGGATGCTGCAGAAAACCTGCAGCATTAAGGTGTCCTTTGCTCCTCCTCTGGCAGGAAGTGAAGCTCAGTGTGCCCATGCCCTACATGCTCAAGGTGCATTACAAATACACTGTGGTCATGGAGACTGAGCTTGGCCTCCCCTACAGCCAGCTTCGGAACATGGTGTCCAAGAAACTGGAGCTCTTGCCAGGACACACTAAACTGAGGTGAGCTTCATGAAGGTGGCAGCTCAGGGTAGTGTGTGTGTGTGTGTGTGTGTGGGGGGGTCTTGTGCTGATGCAGAGGATTGGCTATGGTGCTTTCTGAGCAGATACTCTCTGCCCTGCACTTTCCCCATCATCCCGGCTAGCTACCGGCCTCGGGACAGCACAGAGCTTGTGCTCCTGTCAGAAGAAACCATGAAGGATGCCTGGAGCCAAGTGAAGAACTACTGCCTGACTCTTTGGTGTGAGCACACAGTGGTGAGTAGAGGGAGCCAGGACACCAGGCCATTTCCACCAGCTGAATTCAGCATTTACCCTACACATCTCTTTCATGCCAGGCAACAGGCTCTCGGTGATGGGCTTCCAGGCTCATTCACTTCCAGCAGGGAGAGGGTTGCATGAGTTGTCCCAGAAGTGGACAGACAACAGACCCAAGCTGCCTCCCCCAGTTTGGTGGCTCAAGGATCATGGCCATCACTTTCACCAAGGGCAGGATTGACACCATGGCTAAGCCGAGCTCACACACACTTGCTTCACCTTAGGTCTCTATGAGGAACATTTAAAGGTGACAGAAAACAGTGAGCATTTATCTTGAATAAGCAGTAACAGCCTTTTCCTGAGACTTGGTTATCTACTGTGCTCCTATACATGTAGATATATCACATGTTTAGGAAGAGAAAGGTCAAGGGACCTGACCTAGATAACAGAGCTGCTCAGGGGTAAAGGACCTGGCTTCACATCTGTTGTCAGTCACCATGCTGTAGTGACAATACAAGGCCAAGCTGTCTTACTAGCTATGAAGTCTAGACAGGAGCCACCTGACTTGAAAGTGAGATTCATGAGTCAGGAGCAAAGTTAGAGGCTAGCAGTGACAGTGATGGGTGAATACAGAGTTCTTATTGTTACTTCTTATTCTGTCCCCTGAGGGACACTCAAAGTCTGTCAGCCTATGAGTGGATTTTACACATGGGTTGCCCTTTCTGATTGCTAAGTGGTGTATGCTGTAATGGTAATTGCATTTTTTTTTTGTGGGTCGGGGAATATTTGCCTAGAAAGAATTCTACTCTAAATGTGAATAATCTCACTTAAAACATTATGACTTTTTCCTTCGAGGCGAATCTATTTGCAGCTATATGCACAGATCCCGCCAAACTTCCAACAGTCTTTTTAGAACTCCACCCAGGCTCATCACTGCTGGAGTTCTCTGCCACTGTTGTCTGTGGAGGCTGTAAGTTGTTCTCATCACTAATCAGGCAAAGCCAAGCAGACTGCCGTTAACTGTGCACACAGTGCACACACCAGCCACATTCAAGTATTTCCCCAGGGGAAGTGTTCAGGAAGGGCCAACTGTTAGGCCGCCACACTTCCTCATGTCATTCCCTAGTTTCAACATCAGGTATGGAAACCAGCAGAGAGAGGCTATGCTGCTACTCAGGGACCCACAGCCAGCACATGGGAGCTGGTATACAAACCTATGATTGAGCTATAGAGATGGCTCAGCAGTTGGTAGCATTTCTCTTGTAGAGGACCTAGGTTTGATTCCCAGCACCCACATGGCAGCTCACAACCACCTGTTATTTTAGTTCCAGGGAATCTATTGCCCTCTACTGGCCTCCATGGGCACCAGGCATGCAAGTGGCATACAGACATACATGTAAGCAAAACATATAAAAAACCCAAAAATCCAAACTAGGTCTGTGGACTTGGTGGGGGCTATTTCCACCTCTCTGCACTGTCTAAGGAGGACATGCAGCCAGGCATGGTACCATACATCCAATCTCAGCACTCAGGAGGCTGAAGAAAGAAAATGACTTCCAGGCAGCCCTGTGCTATCCGATGAGACTGTGCATCAGAAATGGTTTTATAAGTCATGGTTTTGAAGCTTTGGAAAGTATGAGAATTACCTAGAGCTAGCTCTGAGGAAGGCTGGTGTACGTAGTAACTTTGAGATGGAGTGCAAAAGCCGAATTTCTAACAAGATCCTCAGTGTTTGGGCTAGGGAAAGAGGATGAACCTAGTGCCAAGAATCTTAGGGACAGCAGGAAGGCTCAGTAGGTAAAGTCTCAATTCCCAGGACCCACATGGTAGGAGAGAACTGACTTTCCCAAGTTGTCCCAGAACTCTGTAGACCAGACTGGCCTCGAACTCACAGAGATCCACCTGCCTCCACCTCCTGAGTGCCAGAATTACAGGCATGCACCACCACTTGGTTCCAAGTTGTCCTTTGATCTCCACATTACACACACCATAGCTCACATACACACAGTATAAAAACTAGCTAAATAGACTCATTTACTTGTTGCTCAAACGATTTCCTAATCTGAAAGGAAAGAACAACACAGTAAGGAAACTTAGGGCCTACACAGGGTTCGCTTACTCAACCAGAGTGCTCATAAAATGATTTAGTTCTATGGTAAGTATTGAGCATTAACTGTTTGTTAGTGGTTTTCAGAATTCACTGGCCAACAAATTAATGAATTTAATAGGCCCCTCCCTTCTATTTCAGGGTGATCAAGGTTTTGTGGATGAACCCAAGGAAAGTGAAACCTCTGAAGCTGATACCCAGACAGCAGAGCCTCAGCCTAAGGAAGGAAGCCAAGTGGTAGCGATCTTCAGTTATGAGGCCATTCAGCCAGAAGACCTGGAATTTGTGGAAGGAGATGTAATCCTGGTGCTATCACATGGTAAGTGCTTCTCCAAGTTCACAGACCAGACTCTCGGATTAGCAAAAATAAGGTCTAGGGCAGACAAAACAAAACAGCAACTCTTAGTCAATAGTTTCAACTGACTTCCTAGCTTTTGGCAAAAGGGAACAAGTGCATGTGGCTTTCTCCTGTCTTACTCTAGTAGGCACAAGACTATGACAACATCTCTTATAATGCTTATTTTTACAAATGTACTAAATTCAACTAGCTCCAACTTTTAAGATGTTGATTAATCACTCACTATGACATTTAACAGCATGCCCTTTCATGTTATCAAAATGAATCCTAGCAAAGCCTACATAAACGGCTTCTCAAAAACAGTTAACAAAAACAAACAAAACTCACCTGAGGACTCATGTTCAGTCTTTGTATATTTATGGCAATTCATCCTACATTTTACTGTGTGTTTATCACATCTAGAACAGAACACGGTAAGACTGTATGTTCACTTTAACCTTAAACTACTTTCCAATATTATTATTATTTGTTAGCAAAAATGGGAACAGGGGAAGATGACTAGCTGGGTGTATATGCCAGTCACTCACGATGATGCAATTTTTCCTGTATGGTTTTAGTAATCAATGTATACTTTGTCTTTTATCAGTGAATGAAGAATGGCTAGAAGGGGAGTGTAAAGGGAAAGTTGGCATTTTCCCTAAGGCTTTTGTTGAAGAATGTGCAGTCAAGCATTTGGAAGGCACTCCCAGAGAAGTCTAGGATGCTCTATAACCTATGAAGCTGAAGAAAAGGAGTGCTGTTTTTGCAAGATTTACCCATCTCTGCCTTGTACTATTCAGACATGTTTGGAAATGTTCTCTATCTTAACATTTCCCTATTAAAACTGAACCTGTCAGACAGAAATGAGAATATGAGATGAAGATTTCCTTGTAGATGAGAAGGGGCACATGCATATTCTGGAAGGGGAATGAAGAAGTCTTATTGGGTGCTGGCTAGTTCAACAAATGTGCTGAACTTTCAAAGGATTCCTGGAGCTGTATGTCAATGGGTGCACCTTTCTGTTATGAAACAGACCAGGATATCCAGTGTCTAAGCCCAATGGCTGAGTGGGAATATTATTCTTCCTGTACCTTAAGAGTTTGGATTCTAGAAGCTAAAAGCAAATTTACATGTAATTCAGAAGACATACACATTGTAAAGAGAAGCTAGGCTGAATTGGGCACCCATGAAATAGAACATTCAGTTCCATGAGAATCAAGCTCTTAGAATAATAGTTCTTTATTGCCTTGTCAGATGGACATTTATTAAGAATTCAATAGTGAACATCTGCCACTAGCACTTGAATGACAAGCTGTGTTCAGGAGGCAGTCTGCTGCCCATTAAGAGAGAAATTCTGCTGCTTTACATGTATTATTCAAGACTAACTCACATGATAAAGCACATTTTGGTGGTCCTTCAGGTTACCTGGGGACAGGGACCCTAAGCATTAGACCATGGGACTTTACTGCCCTGTCACTCCTTGCAGCACATAAAGTTTTGCTAACTATTTTTCAAGTTTGTAGGAATAAGTAAAAAGTAGGTAGGAATGACTTTTTTTGTTTGTTTTTCAAGCCAGAGTTTCTCTATATAGCCCTGGCTGGCCTCAAACTCACAAGAGATTGAGTGCTGGGATTAGAGGTGTGCGCTACCACTGCCTGGCAGTGGGTTTTACATGGAATCACAATCGAGGAGTGAGACTAGTCAGTGTGAGTTCTGGTCCCTAGCACATTGTTGAAGTTGCCTTTGGAAATTTTAGACAAACTGAAGAAAAACCACAGCAAGGCTAAGTTATGTGGTGTTTGTCAGAGTCAGTGGAGTTTAAAGTCCAGACATAAGCAGAGTGATGAGCTACAAAACAGACAGCTCTTGCCTTTACAGAAGCCGTTCTCTTAAAGAGCTGTGGCAGCCTATTTCTAACTATCATTTTCCAGAATAATTCACTGGAATGCTAAGAAAAGCAAAAGAAACCCCAAATCATACCGAGTTGTAGCCATCTTTGCTCCTGCAGATGGGTAAGTAGTTAAAGTTCTAAGAGGTGTTTTGACTTCTGTATCCTTTAAGGCAGAATAAACACTCCATACACAGATCTGGTTGGAGAGAACACGGTTTAATTAAAGGCAAAGCTGATTTCAGCAGCTGCAGATCTTGCACAGACAGGAGAAACAAAAACAAATCAAATCAAATCAAAACAAAACACAAAGGAAGTTTATTTCACAAAACCAGTTGAAGATTCTCCTCCTCTTCCTCATTACCCCATAGTGAGGATGGCAAGGCAAGGAAGCCTGCCAAGTCATAAAACATTCCAAACACCAAATTCTCATGCAGACTGGGGTTGTTGATGGGAAGTGGGTACTACTGGGAGGGAGCTGGTAAACCTGTTGGCTGGTCTAAGGTGCAAGAATCAGGGACATTT
>LOEQ01014736.1:0-17230 GCA_001685075.1 Bramus lutescens
TGGCCTTGAACTCACAGAGATCCACCTGCCTCTGCCTCCTTAGTGCTGGGATTATAGGCATGTGCCACCACTGCCCCACTATAAAATGTTTTCTTAACACAGCCCCTATGTCTGACAGAACTCAGTAGCTAGGCTAATTGTTGGCTATCCCCTGAATGCTGGGGAAGGAACTATGTCCCCAGACGGCATTCCCTGTGTGTGCTTGTGAACCCTTCTTGGTACCTGACTTTGGGGTAGTTTCAAGTTTCATGTAGCCTCTGCTCTTCCAGGTGCTGTATAATATCGCTTTCATGCATGCCAAGAAAGAGGAATGGAAAAAGGCAGAAGAACAGTTAGCGTTGGCTACAAACATGAAATCTGAACCCAGGCATTCCAAAATTGACAAGGCCATGGAAAGCATCTGGGTGAGTGCGGTGACAGAGAGGATACCCTTGGGGTCCCATTTGTATCCTAGGACACCGCGATGGGAAACATCTCTGTTGGTTCTGGCTAATAAACGCCCTTTCAACCTCTGCTGTCCTGAGTCTGAGCTGAGAAGCCCCATCCTAGAGAACTGATCAGCGTAGCCCCTGGATAGCTCATAGCGGGGGGCCTGGGCAATACCTGCAGTTTCTTGGTGCTGTGCAGCCTGCGAGCACTGTGAAGACAGAGCCTGTGTTTTTCTGCTTACCTTTGCATCCTTACTGTCTGGCACAGTGCCAGGCTCAGCATGGCTCCCACAAAGACATTCCAATTCTATGAAGTAATTATGAAAAATTATTTTTCATAGTTTGATTTTACTTGAGAGCAAAAGTTGTTTTTTCTTTCTTTGGCAATATTTATTTTAAATGCTGTGTCTATGTGTGAGAATGTGCATGTGTGGGTAGGTGGCCATAGCAACCAGAAGGGTGCTGGAGTCCCTGGAGCTGGAGTTATGTGCAGTTCCAAGCCAGCTGATGTGGGTGCTGAGAAGAAAACTCTAGTCCTCTGGAAGAGCAGAATGTGCTCTTAACTTCTGAGTCACTTTCCTGACCCCAAAAGTTAGTTTTAAACAAGCTGTATTTAAACACCAAGAAGGGGGCTCAAGATTTTGTATGCTCATGTGTACATTAGCAATACTAGTCCCAAGAGGGTGCTGTAACAATCCTTGCTTGGCTCTTGAGCCACCCTCGTAATGGTGCCCTCTATGCTGGGAGAGAAACTCAAGGTACCACAGTGAGTGGGAAAGGAGCAGTGCTCTAAAAAAAAAGTGTTGGGTGAATAACATCAGTGTAAGCCAACTGCTTCCAGTGGGGAACCAGGAGCAATGGAGAGAGTCTGCCTTGTTTTGGAGGTCTCTTGGACACGCGTGACTGATGGTCCAGGGGAAGTATCTTACTCTTGTCACTGGTCTTTTTATTTGGCAACCTCTGACTTCTGGGATGAACATGATCTGTGTGGGATAGCTCCGACAAGGCTCTGTTGTTTAAGACAGCACAAACATTGGTCTCAGGACATGGAGAAATCAAGATGGTACTGACCAAGAAGATTCCTCCATGCTGGCTAGCTCTAATAGTACTAGAAGGTTCTATGCAGGCTTGGGAGAAAAAAGAGTCATCCATAGTTTTACACAGCTGTGAGCCTGGTGAACTGAAATCATGACCAGTGTTGGTAGGATATACCAACGGGTGCAACGGTGGCACGGATGCTAGGGGGCAACTACTGTGAATCTGACCAAACACCCATTGTTGAGGACCTCACAGAGGCCAAAGGTGAACCTACCTCTATTATTTTGCTAAATGGGCATAGTTTCACTGTCTTAGTCAGTGTTCTGTTGTGGTGAGGAGACATCATGACCACAGCAGCTCTTACAAAGGAAAACATTTAATTGCTTTAGTCCATTATCATCATGGTGGGAAGCATGGCTGTACACAGGCAGACATGGTGCTGGAGAAGGAATTGAGAGGTCTACATCTTGATCCACAGGCAACAGGAAGTGAACTAACTATTGCTACACTGAGCATAGTTTGAGCAGAGGAGACCTCAAAGCCCACCCCCTCAGTGGCATGCTTCCTTCACCAAGGCCACACCTACTCCAACAAAGCCACACCTCCTACTAGTGCCACTCCCTATGGTCTTAGGGCGCCAATTGTTTTCAAACCACCACAGTCACACTGCCCTCTGAACTTGTACCCCTATACCCATAGTTCACTGCAGCTCTCAATTCTCATCACAGAAGGTTCTTTGTGCAGCAGAGTGGCAGATGGTGGTTACCACACATGGTGTTAACACAGACAATAACACAACCGGCCCAAATGCAGAGAACCAGTGGCAGAGTAGTGCTCAGCCACAAACGGGACGTCTGTGTCACGTCCCAAGCCCAGGGCTCGAGGCCATCATAGAAGAGGTGAACAGAAAAATCATAAGATCCAGAGGTCATGGAGGATCAGAACAAAACAGTGTCTTACCGCTATGACAGGACCACTGTACTGAACTCACAGACTGCAGATCAAGCCAGTCAATACTGTAGCATGGAGTAGAAAGGGGTTCATGGTCCCCATCCCTAACTGAAGAGCTATGGAAAGTTGGTGGCTTTAGGGGAGGGAAAGTCAAGTTTTATTTAAGGGTGTGGCTCCCGGTAGTTGATAACCACACAGAAGTATATGAATAGCACACAATTGGAATTTAAGGGTGATTTTTAAAAAATGGGACATAGCAGCACTCCAGAGGCAAAGACAGACAGATCTCTATGAATTCCAGGCCAGCCTGGTCTACATAGTGAGTTCCAAGACAGCTAAGGCTATCCAGTGAGACTCTATGTCAAACAAACAAATAAAGGACACAAAGTTGTGGGGAGTAAGGAGGTGAGTGTGGAACCGGTAGGAGTTAGGGGGAGGGGCTGAGCGAATATAATCAAAATATGGTGTATGAAATTCTCAAAGAATCAATAAACCCAGCCGCTCCTGCTTAGCCCTCCAGAATAACAAGCCTCTATGGTTTGAAAAAGAGATTCTCTTGAGACCTTTTTCCCAATGGTCCATTTGATGAGGAAGGCAGGAATGGTTTCATCACTCCCATTTTCAAATGAGGAGATGCAGTCATAAGAGATGTGAAGATATTCTAGTCAGCCAAGGGACCACGTTTCACAAGGGCTGAACGACCAAGGTTGTATAAGCACAGTCTCCAATGCTTACACAAAGTCACCTAACAGCACGTTGCTCAGAATGAACCCAATACTGTTGAGTGACACGTGACTGTTTATTCTATTACAGAAGCAGAAACTGTTCGAGCCCGTGGTGATCCCTGTGGGTAGGCTCTTCCGGCCAAATGAGAGGCAGGTGGCTCAGCTGGCCAAGAAGGACTATCTGGGCAAGGCTACGGTAGGTGGGACTGCTCATCTTCCCCTCTCCTGTGCCCTGAACTGTGTGGGGCCAGGTGAAAGGGATTCAAGAAGACATGCCCCCCACCCCCCGTGGCATTCAGGGATGGCAATGAGGATCTTGCTGACAGTAAGGAACAAACACTTTCAGTTTCTTCAATCATCCCAGCCCTCCTGAGGTTCCTTTCGGGATGCTGAGTCTCAGGACTGAGGCACAGGGTAAAAGACACAGCCAGGGCTCACACAAGCTAGTGGGATAAGGTGCAAGGGCCAGCGGGAGATGCTCTTAGCTCTAGGCTGCTGTAATTCGTGGCTCAGAATTCTGGGGAGTCGCTCCCATTTCCACGGCTCTACAGCTGGATTCCTTCTCCAGCAGGATTTCTTCTGAACCCATATCTTAAATTCCTTCAGACATGATTTGGAGGGAAGCAGTGGTATCTTCCAAACTGCACTGACTTTGACAGTTTGGAAATGGGAGTTGTCCAGTGGCTGAGTAACTGAAGCTGGCAGAATCACAGAGACCAACAGAACATGGCTAATGGAAATACCCTAAAGAGCCCTCAATACATGAATATGAGAATATATATATAGTGGTACGTCCAGACAGCAGGATACTACTCACCCACAAAAAGGATAAAGTACTAAAGTATGCTACAGCATGGGTGAAAATGTATGCTGTCTGTAAGAAGACAAAAATGAATGCCACATGCTAGGGCTGGGGAGATGGCTCAGTTGTTAGAGTGCTTTCTGCGTAAGCATGAAGAGCAGATTACAGGTCCCCAGAACCCATTCAACTGCCAGGCAGCCATGGACTCCTGCCTGTAATTCCAGACTCAGAAGGTGGAGACAGGGGCTCTTCAGAGCAAGCTAGCTAGCAAGACTAGCCACATTGCTTAGCTCTGAGTTTGGCTGAGAGACTCTGCTTCTATGAATTAGGTGGAAGAGCAAGTGAGTATGATTCTCACATTAACCTTGGGACCCTCTTTGTATACCACACACACACACACACATTCCAAAAATGGGGAGAAAAGGCACATATGATACAATTCTCTATAAAATCTTTAAGCAGTTTAACCCACTGAGATTTACAACCGTGTGTTGCCAGCCAGGAGAGGAGACTGTAAACTACTTCATAGGTCTAACACTTTTTGGGGGGGATGGTTAAAATGTTTGGCATCAGATAGCATTGCAAAGTCTTGTGGGTGTAGGAGATACCACGACTTATTTTTACTTAAAATGATTAATTTGTTGTTATATTTGATGTTGAATACCAGCAATACTTTTTTTTTTTCTGAGAGAGAGTTCTAATCCAGAAGAGGGGCATGCTAATCCTTACCTTTCGTATCCCTCTGGAGCCTGCAGAAGAGGCATTGGTTCTGTGGCGTGAGGAAGGAGGTCTTAGGGAAAGACACAGACGGCCCAGGGGAGCCAGCAGCAGCGCGCTCACCCTCTTTGCTGTGTTTCAGGTTGTAGCATCCGTGGTTCACCAAGACAACTTTTCTGGCTTCGCCCCTCTGCAGCCACAGGTGAGGCCATATCTACCTGGGATGCAGCCCCCAGTGAGAGGAGCGAGGCTGCCATACTGTTCATAGGTCATCTTCAGCCGTCTCTCAGCAGAGCTGAGGTGGCTGCTCTCTAGTCTCAGTCCTGGTTTGTATGGCTACTTGGGAGTGTGGCCACCTCAGCTCTCTGTTTTACATCTTCTGAGGCTAACTCACCAGCTCTTCCAAATCCCAATCCTCTCTTTTCAAGAGATCTGTTGGTCACCTTGGGAGACTTTGGCCATTCTCTCAGAACACTGAAATGCACACCCTGATAAAGTCTTTTCGTGGGTTCAGGGGTGGGTGGGGGAGGGGTTGTACCAGGGCACAAAGCTTGAGGTTTTGATTTTCTTGGCTCTATCCGTTTTCTCATGTGCAAGAGATTCCTTTGGGGACACAAGGCAGGGTACCAGCCCAAGCTGGGCTCAGAGATGGTCCCTAGTGACAGTGGGTCTCTTGCGACAGGAAGATAGCAAAGCAGATTAAGGAAACCCTAAGCTTGGTTGCACAACACAGTGACAGGTAAGAGCAGTGGTCAGCACTAGCCTAGCGGAGGAAAGGGCCTTGACCTTGGTCACCTCTCTGCCCTTTACCTCAAGTACGGGGCAGGATGGTCACTGCCTGACCATGTGACCCATGCTTGGGCCATGGGGACAGGATGAACACAGGGGCATAATGAGGGCCACATCTAGATTCCTTATCTCCTTTAGCATGGGAAAGTGTAAGAACACCTGGCTGAGGCCTCTTGAACTCCAGCCCAGCTAGAGGACAACGAAGGAAGTCCCAGATAACGGACTCAATAGCATTCAGCGCAGCAGTGGGAACACACATTAAAGGGAGACTTCTGTCTGGCCAATGGCTGCTGAATTGATGATTTTAAATATCTAGAAATGTCACACACGTGACAAACATTAATTACAGACCAGATCTTTTGGAAAATACTGGAAAGGGACAAGGCTCAAGGTCAGAAGCCCTCCAGCAAGAACACCTTTTCCAGACGCCAGCTCTGGGGCAAGGCGGTTGCTGTGTTGGTGAAGTCCACCCCTAGGCAAGCTGGCAGGCTTCTGACTTCCCAAATTGTGCATTTTCCCCAGAGCACCCAGAAATGAAGTCTTTGGTTTCGGATCTGGAGTAATGCTCAAATGACATTAACAGTCTGTTCTCTCTTCCTCTTGCTGTCCTCTCTTTCTTCATCTTTTCCGGAATGTTCCATAGACAGCTGAACCTCCACCCAGACCCAAAACCCCAGAGATCTTCAGGTGAGTTAGATTTAGACCTGGGTGCAGAACGCCTACACCCTCCCTCCACCTGACTTGCTGGCAGTTAGGAAGTGAGGAAATAAAGCTGGTGAGGTCTGAACCGTGTCCTTTTCTAGGACATTAGCCCTCTCCTGTTTGCAAGGTTAGAACCAGATGATGCAGTTGGGATGGGAGCCTTGTGTGGTGGGGTCGCCTGGCTGCAGTAACCTGGGGTCCCAATGGGCGTGGTCACCCATAGAATGGGAGCTCACTGACGTAAAGGAACATACAGGGCCCAGGTCAGAGGTGAGAGGCCGGATTTGTCCTGACTATGGCCCCTCGGAAGCTCCCTAGATTCTGGAAGCTATCACAGAATCTTTTTTCCTGTGTGGGCGCTGTTACACACTATAGACACGTGTTTTCTGCAAAAGAGGAAAGAATCAAGAAAAGGAAGTCACTCTACACCGAGACACAGAGCGGCCTCACCTCAGCTTTCTTAAGCGCTCCTTCTAAGGAACAAAGCAAGCTTAGTTCCTCCTCTGATAAAGGGGGTCAGAAAAAGTGTATGCGGGGGGCGGGTACTACATGTGACCCCAAAGTGAGGGGCTGAAGGGTCTCCTTCCCAAGCTCTTTCGACGGAAAAGGATGAATCCCCCACATCATCAGGCCCAGTGGGCAGGAACAGGTGGAACCTGACCCCCCACGCATGGGCAGTTTGCAAGGCAACCTCACTTACATTCCATGTAACAGAGACTCTCCAGGTGCGGGGTACCCAGGGCCTTGCGGGGGTGGGGGCTGTCAGTGAAGGGGAAAGGGCGTGGCCTAACAGAGCGAAGCCCTGCAGCTCAGGCACTGTGCCTCTTTCAGAGCCTGGCTCTCCATCCCTTCCCACAAGGCTGGCCTAGGCGATCACTTCCTGGCATTCCCTAACTTCCGCCCGTGTCATTCCCCTGGCCGTACCTCCTGTTCACCCAGCTGGGACCTGGGAATTAACGTCCTCCGTAAGCGGGATGGGAGATGAGGGCTGTCAGCCCTCACCATCTAGTACTGGTTCTGGTGCTCCTGTCCCACTATTTTCTTCAGGGTGTCCCTCTATAAAGTCTTGCTGCCTGCCATTTCAGTCACCTGAGGCCTACCATGACCCCAAAATAGAAAATTCCAGATTCCAGAACAAATCACTAGTTTCATATTAGGTATGGCAGCGCTATCCTTAATCCCAGCACGCAGGAGGATTGCCACCACTATGAGGCCAGTCTGGTATATATATTTAGGGAGTTAGAGCTCAGTCAGAGCTAAATCACAAGACCCTCCCAGTCTGAAAAACAAGCAAAGAAATAATTACAAGAAATGTTAAATTGCTTTTCACTTTGAACCATGTGAGGAAACCCCTCCATCTAGAGTGGGGGTGTACATCACGCTGTATATGCCACCTGTCCTCTAGTCACCCACTAGCCGTCTGTCACACCAGGAGGGTGTAAAAGGGGAGTTCAGGGAGTGGGACAGTATAGCCGGACACCTGGGACATGAAAAAGTAGGAGGCTGGAGTGTGTGTGTGTGAAAGGGCACAAGGGTGAACATTGGGTTTGAGAGAAAAGGAGGGAGGAAAATCAACAAAATAAATATTTATTTGAAAAATGCCATAATGAAACCTAATACCACGCATGTTAATGAAAACAAAACCAAAACAAAAATGTGGCCAGGAAGATGCTCAGGGGGCAGCAGTACATTCTCTGCAGTGGGTGACCTGAGTCGCATTCTCAAACTCACAAAGGCAGAAAGAGAGAAATAACTCCACAGGTTGGTCCTCTGACCTCCACTGTGCACTGTAGCACATATGTCCCCCCCGACACAATAATAAAAGGAAAGAAAAATAGAAATGAAATAAGTTCAGTAAAACAAAAGAACCGTATTTCTTGAAAAGGACTGCCACGGTATTATGGAGCTTGCTCAAGCGCCCCTTGTGTTGATTAATCGCGGACTCAGAGCAGTACCGAGACTTTGTTTATGCCAATGCTGGAAGGCTGTCTTTTATGTTAAAAAGTGGAAGTTGACTTACTAGGGAAAAGGGCAGGGTATGGAGGCTCACACTTCTAACCCCTGCCTTTGAGAGGCGGGAGGATTGCTGAAAGAGCTCAGGCCAGCCTGAGTTACAGGGTGATATCCTGTCTCAAAAAACAAAGACAATAAAACGGACGAGTAATGGGGGAGGCGGGGTGTTGTACACAGGGTGTTCGATTGATTAGGTATTAAGGAAAAGGAATTTGTGCTAGCTCTTCCAGCAAGCCATAGACTATAAAAGTTACAGTCACGTGGGGGGTGTGCTGAGAAGAGAAAGCCGTCACATTTGTCTATGTAGGTATAGGAGAAGCGTAGGACATACAAGGGTTTGGTACCATACATGGGTTCATTCATCTCTTGGGTTCTTGGATCACGTTCCCAGAAGACAAGGGGAACTCCTGTGTGGTTATGGAACATACATGCTGTTTCTCACCCAGTCCCTCAGGATCCTACGCAGGCCAGCACCCTGCACTGGTCTCACAGACAGTAAGATGAGGAGTTAGAGTGAGCGTCAAGCTAAGTCTCTGGCCTCAAGTGCTACTCCTGCAGTAAGCGGATGAAGTCTGAGCTGAACGATGGGCTGAGTCTTCTGTGTCCCCTTCAGGGCTCTGGAAGGCGAGGCACATCGAGTGCTGTTTGGCTTTGTGCCTGAGACACCAGAAGAACTACAGGTCATGCCAGGGAACATCGTTTTTGTCTTGAAGAAGGGCAGTGATAACTGGGCCACAGTCATGTTCAATGGACAGGTATTTGGAGGGTCAGGGGTTGGTGCTAAGGGCATACAGTTCCGGCAGCAAAGGGCAGAGCTTTCCCACGGGATAGTATCTGCTGCATTATCTGCAGACCTGCCAAGGGTCATTGTCCGTGTGCCATCCCTGTGCGTGGCTGCAGACTGTTCTGTGTTTTGGGTATTAATGAATAATCTTTGTTCTTCCTTCTGGATTCTGGGATGTGACCCTGCAGAAGGGACTTGTCCCTTGCAACTACCTGGAGCCAGTTGAGCTTCGAATTCATCCTCAGTCGCAGCCCCAGGTAATGTAGGCCAAGGCCTAGGCCACCCCACTCACCCTTCCCTCTCTAGAGGGAAGTCTGAAAGTGGTTCTCTCTCTGTCATGGAAGAAAGACTCATTAGCTCTGGGCCACTTGAGCTGGTATCAGATGCCTAGAGCTGAACCTGGGCACGAGGGGAAAAGACCAGCCATGCTTAGCGGAGGCAACTGTTAAGAATCCACTGGACTTGCTCTACCCCGTGAGTACTCTTGGTCAGGGAGACTTAGAAAGCAAAGCCTAACCATTAGAGCTAGGTGTCCCAGGCATGTCTTTTTACTAGGGAGAACAGTTAATGTGTTGCTTGGTACAATGCCATTTAAAAACAAAACAAGGGCTGGGGATGTAGCTTAGTTGGCAAAATGCGTAGCATGCATGAGCTCAATCCTCAGCACTGAATAAATCAGGCTTGATGGCATATGCTCCTAACACTTGGAAAGTGGAGCCAGGAGGATCAGAAGTTTTTCATCCTTAGCGCTACGGCACACTGAGGACAGCATGTGGCCTGTCCCTTCACACTGAGTAACAAGATGCACACGTGCAGAGCCCTCCCTGGTCAACTATGAAATGGAAGTGCTTTCAAGGTTCAAATGCCCTGTAGATGGGGCGTGGACTTTCCCCTTTCTCAGGATACTCTGCACTTGAGACAGAAGCATTTGAGACAAAGCACCCCACTTCGGTGGGGTTTCAACATGGCCGATAAGATAGCAAAGGGTCTTGTAGGTGGGTATCAGGGTTCTTGTTGCTTCTACGAATTAGCCCTCCTTTCCTTAGTCATCTCCGTATCACCCCAATTTTTAAGAAGTCATTTGCATCTGGGTTCTTTCCAGGGAAGACCTAATGCCTGTCCTTGTCACCTCCAGGAGGACACCTCCTCGGAATCTGATATTCCACCTCCTCCTAATTCCAGTGCCCCAGGACGATCCCAGTTGTCACCAGGTTAGTGTCCCCAGAGAAGGAGCTCTCTGGGATGCTTCATAAGAAGAGTTGCTTCCCTAGTCACCTAGGAAATTCTAGTTTGGTTGATGACTACATTTCCTCAGAGCCCTGCCTTGCTTGCACCATCATCCCCTGGGATGTGACAGCCATGCTACACCCCCACCTGCTTAGAAATGAGAGCAGATGAAGGGGCAGTAAGTGCCCATCCAGAGAGCGGTCACCAAATGACCTAAACCAGGTCCAAGAAGAAAAGTGGCAGTAACTGCGTTTTCTCACTTCAGCTCTTTTCAAACCACTGAGTTGTATGCTCTCTGCACAGCTCTGCAGCTTGAACAAGGGACCACTCACTGAAAGGTGTGGATGGGAAACAGCTGGGAGGGGCTGTGTGGGAAAGCAATGACTTTTTGTTACTGGTAAGTTTTAAGCAGATTCTGACGGAGATGACAGTGGTGTCTGTCCATGCCACCTGATTATCAGAACTGCTTTGATGTCCCTCCTCTATTTATTTGAAAATTGCAGACCTACAGAAAAGTTGGAAGTAGGGTACAATGAATACTACACTTTTCACTTAAATGCACCAGCAAGATGGCTCCGGAGTTAAATGCACTTGCTGCATAAACCTCGTGATGACTGCAATTACTCCACAAAGTTGTCCTCTGACCTCTGTCTGTGTATATCAGGGTATGTGCCCTCCCATCATGCACACAGGCTAAAACAAAAATTTTAAGTGTAAATCAACTCCTTGCTCTTGTTGAGTAACTTAAATTACAGACCCAAGACACAATCTACTTGGATCTAACTGCCTTATGAACAAGCACAGCTCCTGCCTAAGGTACATGTCTCATCTAGGACACCACCTATTCCACATATAAATGCTTCAGGGGCCCCGTAAAGTTCTTACCTTTTCTGTCCGGAGGTTCATGAAAGCCACAACACTGGAGAGACTGAACTACCAGATTACTAGGCCTTTGGTTGATGTTGGCAAAACCTCCCAAGCGATTCTAATAATCAGCTGGGTATGTGATCAACGGTTCTTACATCTTCAGTGGTAAACAGCTTCTCTTACCCACACATATAATACGTGTTAATATAATGTGCTTTTAAGCCACAAACATACTCAAAATTCCAGGACCATGAGATGGTAGCGGTTCTGATGTTTCTGCATGGGGCTCGGGCTCATGTCACCTGACTGCTCTCTGCCTTGGGCTGTTCTGCTTCACTGGCCTTAGGCCAGTCCTATGATACCATGTGGAGCTGCTGAGAAGCAAAGACTGACTTTGCTTCCACGTTTGTGGACTCCGTGCTTCTTCAGAGGTTTTTAGATGTTATAGGGCAAGAAGCTGGACACTGTGGATGGAAGGTGCCACCATGAGTATTCACTTACCATTTCCTTTTCCATTTAGGTCACAAGCAAAAAGAGCCCAAGGTAATGCTTTCCGTTTCCAAGGGAAGAAAATGGATGAGTATGGCTTGGGATGGGGATGCCTCTTAGGACTGTGGAGTATCAGTGAAAAGGGCTGAACCAATGGCCACCCGACAGCATCTACAGGACAGGGGGCTCTACATGTTGTCATACTAGCGCCCAGCTGAGCATAGAGCTCAGCAGAAACAAACATCCCAGTGAGTTGGACTAGAGCCCTCTGAAGGCCTCTCAGGGGAGTGTGAAAAAGTTGTCTATTTGTCCTTCCCCGGCTCCCTGAGGCACTCCTGGGGGGGCCCTTACACAAAGTGGCAGGAGGATGTGGTAATTTAGGATGCTGCAGAAAACCTGCAGCATTAAGGTGTCCTTTGCTCCTCCTCTGGCAGGAAGTGAAGCTCAGTGTGCCCATGCCCTACATGCTCAAGGTGCATTACAAATACACTGTGGTCATGGAGACTGAGCTTGGCCTCCCCTACAGCCAGCTTCGGAACATGGTGTCCAAGAAACTGGAGCTCTTGCCAGGACACACTAAACTGAGGTGAGCTTCATGAAGGTGGCAGCTCAGGGTAGTGTGTGTGTGTGTGTGTGTGTGGGGGGGTCTTGTGCTGATGCAGAGGATTGGCTATGGTGCTTTCTGAGCAGATACTCTCTGCCCTGCACTTTCCCCATCATCCCGGCTAGCTACCGGCCTCGGGACAGCACAGAGCTTGTGCTCCTGTCAGAAGAAACCATGAAGGATGCCTGGAGCCAAGTGAAGAACTACTGCCTGACTCTTTGGTGTGAGCACACAGTGGTGAGTAGAGGGAGCCAGGACACCAGGCCATTTCCACCAGCTGAATTCAGCATTTACCCTACACATCTCTTTCATGCCAGGCAACAGGCTCTCGGTGATGGGCTTCCAGGCTCATTCACTTCCAGCAGGGAGAGGGTTGCATGAGTTGTCCCAGAAGTGGACAGACAACAGACCCAAGCTGCCTCCCCCAGTTTGGTGGCTCAAGGATCATGGCCATCACTTTCACCAAGGGCAGGATTGACACCATGGCTAAGCCGAGCTCACACACACTTGCTTCACCTTAGGTCTCTATGAGGAACATTTAAAGGTGACAGAAAACAGTGAGCATTTATCTTGAATAAGCAGTAACAGCCTTTTCCTGAGACTTGGTTATCTACTGTGCTCCTATACATGTAGATATATCACATGTTTAGGAAGAGAAAGGTCAAGGGACCTGACCTAGATAACAGAGCTGCTCAGGGGTAAAGGACCTGGCTTCACATCTGTTGTCAGTCACCATGCTGTAGTGACAATACAAGGCCAAGCTGTCTTACTAGCTATGAAGTCTAGACAGGAGCCACCTGACTTGAAAGTGAGATTCATGAGTCAGGAGCAAAGTTAGAGGCTAGCAGTGACAGTGATGGGTGAATACAGAGTTCTTATTGTTACTTCTTATTCTGTCCCCTGAGGGACACTCAAAGTCTGTCAGCCTATGAGTGGATTTTACACATGGGTTGCCCTTTCTGATTGCTAAGTGGTGTATGCTGTAATGGTAATTGCATTTTTTTTTTGTGGGTCGGGGAATATTTGCCTAGAAAGAATTCTACTCTAAATGTGAATAATCTCACTTAAAACATTATGACTTTTTCCTTCGAGGCGAATCTATTTGCAGCTATATGCACAGATCCCGCCAAACTTCCAACAGTCTTTTTAGAACTCCACCCAGGCTCATCACTGCTGGAGTTCTCTGCCACTGTTGTCTGTGGAGGCTGTAAGTTGTTCTCATCACTAATCAGGCAAAGCCAAGCAGACTGCCGTTAACTGTGCACACAGTGCACACACCAGCCACATTCAAGTATTTCCCCAGGGGAAGTGTTCAGGAAGGGCCAACTGTTAGGCCGCCACACTTCCTCATGTCATTCCCTAGTTTCAACATCAGGTATGGAAACCAGCAGAGAGAGGCTATGCTGCTACTCAGGGACCCACAGCCAGCACATGGGAGCTGGTATACAAACCTATGATTGAGCTATAGAGATGGCTCAGCAGTTGGTAGCATTTCTCTTGTAGAGGACCTAGGTTTGATTCCCAGCACCCACATGGCAGCTCACAACCACCTGTTATTTTAGTTCCAGGGAATCTATTGCCCTCTACTGGCCTCCATGGGCACCAGGCATGCAAGTGGCATACAGACATACATGTAAGCAAAACATATAAAAAACCCAAAAATCCAAACTAGGTCTGTGGACTTGGTGGGGGCTATTTCCACCTCTCTGCACTGTCTAAGGAGGACATGCAGCCAGGCATGGTACCATACATCCAATCTCAGCACTCAGGAGGCTGAAGAAAGAAAATGACTTCCAGGCAGCCCTGTGCTATCCGATGAGACTGTGCATCAGAAATGGTTTTATAAGTCATGGTTTTGAAGCTTTGGAAAGTATGAGAATTACCTAGAGCTAGCTCTGAGGAAGGCTGGTGTACGTAGTAACTTTGAGATGGAGTGCAAAAGCCGAATTTCTAACAAGATCCTCAGTGTTTGGGCTAGGGAAAGAGGATGAACCTAGTGCCAAGAATCTTAGGGACAGCAGGAAGGCTCAGTAGGTAAAGTCTCAATTCCCAGGACCCACATGGTAGGAGAGAACTGACTTTCCCAAGTTGTCCCAGAACTCTGTAGACCAGACTGGCCTCGAACTCACAGAGATCCACCTGCCTCCACCTCCTGAGTGCCAGAATTACAGGCATGCACCACCACTTGGTTCCAAGTTGTCCTTTGATCTCCACATTACACACACCATAGCTCACATACACACAGTATAAAAACTAGCTAAATAGACTCATTTACTTGTTGCTCAAACGATTTCCTAATCTGAAAGGAAAGAACAACACAGTAAGGAAACTTAGGGCCTACACAGGGTTCGCTTACTCAACCAGAGTGCTCATAAAATGATTTAGTTCTATGGTAAGTATTGAGCATTAACTGTTTGTTAGTGGTTTTCAGAATTCACTGGCCAACAAATTAATGAATTTAATAGGCCCCTCCCTTCTATTTCAGGGTGATCAAGGTTTTGTGGATGAACCCAAGGAAAGTGAAACCTCTGAAGCTGATACCCAGACAGCAGAGCCTCAGCCTAAGGAAGGAAGCCAAGTGGTAGCGATCTTCAGTTATGAGGCCATTCAGCCAGAAGACCTGGAATTTGTGGAAGGAGATGTAATCCTGGTGCTATCACATGGTAAGTGCTTCTCCAAGTTCACAGACCAGACTCTCGGATTAGCAAAAATAAGGTCTAGGGCAGACAAAACAAAACAGCAACTCTTAGTCAATAGTTTCAACTGACTTCCTAGCTTTTGGCAAAAGGGAACAAGTGCATGTGGCTTTCTCCTGTCTTACTCTAGTAGGCACAAGACTATGACAACATCTCTTATAATGCTTATTTTTACAAATGTACTAAATTCAACTAGCTCCAACTTTTAAGATGTTGATTAATCACTCACTATGACATTTAACAGCATGCCCTTTCATGTTATCAAAATGAATCCTAGCAAAGCCTACATAAACGGCTTCTCAAAAACAGTTAACAAAAACAAACAAAACTCACCTGAGGACTCATGTTCAGTCTTTGTATATTTATGGCAATTCATCCTACATTTTACTGTGTGTTTATCACATCTAGAACAGAACACGGTAAGACTGTATGTTCACTTTAACCTTAAACTACTTTCCAATATTATTATTATTTGTTAGCAAAAATGGGAACAGGGGAAGATGACTAGCTGGGTGTATATGCCAGTCACTCACGATGATGCAATTTTTCCTGTATGGTTTTAGTAATCAATGTATACTTTGTCTTTTATCAGTGAATGAAGAATGGCTAGAAGGGGAGTGTAAAGGGAAAGTTGGCATTTTCCCTAAGGCTTTTGTTGAAGAATGTGCAGTCAAGCATTTGGAAGGCACTCCCAGAGAAGTCTAGGATGCTCTATAACCTATGAAGCTGAAGAAAAGGAGTGCTGTTTTTGCAAGATTTACCCATCTCTGCCTTGTACTATTCAGACATGTTTGGAAATGTTCTCTATCTTAACATTTCCCTATTAAAACTGAACCTGTCAGACAGAAATGAGAATATGAGATGAAGATTTCCTTGTAGATGAGAAGGGGCACATGCATATTCTGGAAGGGGAATGAAGAAGTCTTATTGGGTGCTGGCTAGTTCAACAAATGTGCTGAACTTTCAAAGGATTCCTGGAGCTGTATGTCAATGGGTGCACCTTTCTGTTATGAAACAGACCAGGATATCCAGTGTCTAAGCCCAATGGCTGAGTGGGAATATTATTCTTCCTGTACCTTAAGAGTTTGGATTCTAGAAGCTAAAAGCAAATTTACATGTAATTCAGAAGACATACACATTGTAAAGAGAAGCTAGGCTGAATTGGGCACCCATGAAATAGAACATTCAGTTCCATGAGAATCAAGCTCTTAGAATAATAGTTCTTTATTGCCTTGTCAGATGGACATTTATTAAGAATTCAATAGTGAACATCTGCCACTAGCACTTGAATGACAAGCTGTGTTCAGGAGGCAGTCTGCTGCCCATTAAGAGAGAAATTCTGCTGCTTTACATGTATTATTCAAGACTAACTCACATGATAAAGCACATTTTGGTGGTCCTTCAGGTTACCTGGGGACAGGGACCCTAAGCATTAGACCATGGGACTTTACTGCCCTGTCACTCCTTGCAGCACATAAAGTTTTGCTAACTATTTTTCAAGTTTGTAGGAATAAGTAAAAAGTAGGTAGGAATGACTTTTTTTGTTTGTTTTTCAAGCCAGAGTTTCTCTATATAGCCCTGGCTGGCCTCAAACTCACAAGAGATTGAGTGCTGGGATTAGAGGTGTGCGCTACCACTGCCTGGCAGTGGGTTTTACATGGAATCACAATCGAGGAGTGAGACTAGTCAGTGTGAGTTCTGGTCCCTAGCACATTGTTGAAGTTGCCTTTGGAAATTTTAGACAAACTGAAGAAAAACCACAGCAAGGCTAAGTTATGTGGTGTTTGTCAGAGTCAGTGGAGTTTAAAGTCCAGACATAAGCAGAGTGATGAGCTACAAAACAGACAGCTCTTGCCTTTACAGAAGCCGTTCTCTTAAAGAGCTGTGGCAGCCTATTTCTAACTATCATTTTCCAGAATAATTCACTGGAATGCTAAGAAAAGCAAAAGAAACCCCAAATCATACCGAGTTGTAGCCATCTTTGCTCCTGCAGATGGGTAAGTAGTTAAAGTTCTAAGAGGTGTTTTGACTTCTGTATCCTTTAAGGCAGAATAAACACTCCATACACAGATCTGGTTGGAGAGAACACGGTTTAATTAAAGGCAAAGCTGATTTCAGCAGCTGCAGATCTTGCACAGACAGGAGAAACAAAAACAAATCAAATCAAATCAAAACAAAACACAAAGGAAGTTTATTTCACAAAACCAGTTGAAGATTCTCCTCCTCTTCCTCATTACCCCATAGTGAGGATGGCAAGGCAAGGAAGCCTGCCAAGTCATAAAACATTCCAAACACCAAATTCTCATGCAGACTGGGGTTGTTGATGGGAAGTGGGTACTACTGGGAGGGAGCTGGTAAACCTGTTGGCTGGTCTAAGGTGCAAGAATCAGGGACATTT
>LOEQ01014737.1:1296-18526 GCA_001685075.1 Bramus lutescens
TGTTTCCATTATCTGTTTGAATGTTTTTTCTTGGTTTCCTAGGGTATCTTTTACGGTTTTATTCATTTCTTCAAACTTTTTGTTATTCTTCTCATCCATTACTTTAAGGGAGTTTTTCACATCCTCTTTAAGGGCTTCTATCACTTTCATGATGTCTATTTTTCCTACTTCTTCTGGATTAGGGTGTTCAAATCTTCCTGTTGTAGGTTCGCTGGATTCTGGTGTTATGTTGTTTTTCCGATTGTTGGAAGAATTCTTGCATTGGTGCCTGCCCATCTCTTCCTACAAATGCTCTCCCATGAGTTTTCCCTCTGATGGATCTTCTGGTACAGGATCAGGGCCCCTTCCGAGTTTGTTTTGAATCAGCTCTAAACCTAGCAGTACCTTGGCCCCTATAGTTGACATTTCAGAACCACTAAGGTTTTCACTTATTAGAAATTACTATTTTTTAACATTTTAATTTCATCTTTGGAGATATGTATATACTATAGAAATAGAAAACCAAAGAAAATGCATATTGCTTTGTGTATCTCATTTTTGATGAGATAATTTCAAATCACTCTTCTAGTAATTTTCAACCACATAATTATTTGCTAATTTTTTAAATGCCTCCATATTTTCTTCTAAAACAGTTCTACCATCGCAATTTACTTTTTTACCAATGGTATGGGAAATATTTATTTACCTATGTTCTTTCCAATATTGTTATCTTTCACCATTAATAATAGTTAATTTAACCAATATGAAGTCATATTAAACTTTGGTTTTAATATACATTGTCTTTGTAAAGACAGCAATGATTTTAAATGTTTTCCTATATCTGTTGTCCATTTGTCTTTCTATGTCAGAAAAAAAAATCTGTATAAGTACTTTTCCCATATTTTAGTAAGACTTCTTGTGTTCACACTAATGAGTGGAATGGTGTTTTTACATACTTTTTAAATCAGCTTATTATTAGAAATATAGTTTTCCATGGGAGAGGCTGAAAGGAGAAGACATGGGGGTCTTTGAATGGTTAGGAAAGGGGACAAAGTTGTAATTGTATTTTAACTAAAATAAATTTTTTAAATTTAAATTTGCAGTTTTCAAATATTGTCTCAAATTGCATAGGATGTGTGTCTATTGTGTTTATTTCTTTACTGTGCTGGACTATTTTAATTTGATGCCCTTTCACTTGACTTTTGCTTTTGATACCTGTGTTTTCTATTTATTCCTTCAAGCATATTACAAATGACTCAAAATGTAATTTGTCTGATTTCTTTTTAATGTTCGTTCATCTTGAAGCATTCTGAATGGGTCTGGAATGCAGCAGTTTATAAAGAATTTTTTTGCTTATGGAAAACATAAAGTGTTTGATTTGATAAACTTATAACAGAAGTGGGAGGATACTGAAGATATTTACAGAAATATCTAATAAATTTCAGTAAAATTAAATAAATTTCAACAATTCTGGACAGAGTGTAAAGAAGAGAAAAGCCAAGATATTACATTATGTATCAGTTAGCCTGGCTTCTATAGTAGTATGCTTCCATATGGCTTTTCCAGAGTTCCTTCTTTTTAGTCATTACTCCACACACTTCCTCCTCTTTCCTTCCTTCCTATCACCACTGCATTTAACCCACATGAGCTATTATTTCTCTGTCATCCCTTTCTTTCTATGGTCCATTTCTTGTTTTCTAACTTCTATGGGTTCTCCATTTAAGAAGACATATCTAAATATTCAAAGAATGTAACCAAATGTGAGAAAGAGCATGCAGTGTTAATCTTTCTGAGTTTGCATTACCTCACTCATAATAATTACTTTAAGATTGGTCCGCTTACATGTGATTTCGTAAATTTATATTTTTAGAGATTAATCATCTTCCACCATGTATATGCACCTCATTTGAATCATATATGCATACACTAATGATCATCTAGTCCATTTCCTTTCCCAAGATATTGTGAACTGAGCAGTAATGAGAATAGGCAAGCAGATGTGTTTATAGTAGAATATAGAGTCCTTTGGCTTTATAGCAGGATATAGGGTCCTTTGGGGAATGTGTTCTGAAGTCTTATAACTAGATCAGATCTATTTCTAGATTCTCCTTTGAAAATAGGTCACCAATGAATTAATGACAAAAGCTTATAGAAAACTGGGATAATTCTGGAAAGCATATGTAGTGATTGGTTTGGTGAATTTATAATAAAGATATTAAAAAAATAAATAAAACACATCTAATGAAATATGCAATTAATTTTAGTGAATTAAATGTGGTAAGTTTTTTGTAAAAGAGGCAAATATTAAAACAGTATTTAAGAGCTTTATGCAATGTGAAAGAAGGGGGTATATAGAAAAGATGAAATTAGTAATAAAATGGATGGGTAATTGCTCATTTCAGGAGACTGATTTCAGGAAAGTCTAGTGCTGTTCTATCTTAAAATATATTGTAAACAACATACAGAAAGGTAAAGTTCATGCATAACTTGGAAAATGCCTTATTCCAATTGAATAGATATGCACCATGTTCCCTGGAAAAATGAAAGAAAAAGTAAAGGTTTTTCAATACAGAGTTTCTCTATGTAGCCTGACTGTTCCAGGATTCACTCTGCAGACCAGGCTGGTCTCAAACTCACAGAGATCCACCTGCCTCCGCCTCCCAGGAGCTAGAATTAAAGGTGTGTGAATAGCTGTGTAAAGCAGTGAAAGGAAAATGAGAGCATTGTTCCCTTGTATGTTCACAGTAGTTCTGACATAAAGGGAAACACAATGCACACACCAGAATATCTGAAATGCACACAGAACATTGTCAATGAGAAGCATTGTTGTGGAAGTTACATAATGCAGTTCATTAGTAAATGATGGTGAGTCTATTCTAGACTAGGAATTAAGCAGAGGCAGTGAGAAGGATTATTTAAGACCTGAGAGCTGAAGTTTCATTATGACAGATAAGAACCAAGAATAGTGCATAAGAAAATAGTAAATCATGAAAAAATGTGTCAGAAAGGTAATAAGAAATAAATAAAATAATGACACTAGTCTCTAGGAAGGAACAATGCTGAGTGGTATTGAATAAATAAACTATTTGAGCTTCATCATGATTACCAATGTGGAAATGTCTGTCTTGAAATATAATATAAGGGTAAATGTCTGAACTTTACAAATTCCCTCCTTACTAACCATAGTTATAGTTTTCCTTAGATAAAGATAACTTAGATATAACTATTGTAACTGTAATTCTTGATTGATATATGTTTTGTTATATGTAATTTTCCTGTGTTAAAGTTAAAGCCTTCCTTTTGTTTAAACAGAAAAGGGGGAAGTGGTGTAGGCCCTTCATCTGTCTATGTGTTGCTTTTATTGGTTAAAGAATAAAGAACTGCTTTGAGCCTATGGCAGAGAAGAACAGAACTATGTGGGGAAAGCTAGGTTGTATGCTGGGTAGAAGAAGAAAGAGTGGAGAGAAACGATGGAGCCACCACCAGAATAAGATATGCCGAAATTTTGTCGGTAAGCCATTACCACATGGGGATACCCAGATTAATGGAGATGGGTTAAATTAATATGTGAGAGTTAGCCAATAAGAAGCCAGAGCTAATGGGCCAAGCAGTAGTTTAATTAATACAGTTTCTGTGTGATTATTTCTGCTCTAAGCTACTGGGCGGGAACCAATTAGTGGCCTCCTCCTCCAACAGCACTCTTATGAGTAGTTCACCTTTGTATGGCTACGGATAGCTTCAAAACCAATATCAAAGTAGACTGTTACCATCTGGAAAGTTTTATACTATATGTCCAGCCAAGACATGCAGCAACAATCTTTGCTCTTTCAACATCCATATTGAATGAATATTTAATGTCCACCCAAGTGAATAAAGAATAACTCCTTTCTTGGACATCATTTGCTTCTCAATGTCCTACAGATCAATAAGACGAGACCTCAAAACTATATCATATAATGGGTTGTGGCTTCTTTTTTTCCTTCAGAAAGTAGAATCCTTAGAGTCCTTGGGACATGCAAGGTTTATTCACAGTAGTTGTTTTTTCTTAACACTTTACAAAACATAAGCAAATATAAACCTCTTAGGAAAATGTTTCTTTGCTTTTTTTGTAAGAAAGTCAAAAATATATATGGAAAATCTGGTGATAGATCAGATCTATTTGTTAAATTATTAAACAAAATATTTTCCAAGTGTCCTGCTAAGTTGTTGATTATGTTTATTATAAAAAAAATATTGCAATACCTAGCAAGACACATCAATATCTGTGAGGACCAAAATAAAATTAATTTAAATGAGATAAATTTATAGAAGTATTTAAATTTTTATATGTTGCTCAATGTAAATTTTATGCATTTATTTTTATTTCTGTCATATAACACTTAGGTAGTGTTTGTCTTGGTTTGAGTTCTTCACCTAACCTTTAATTTGATGCCTGTGATGAAGGACAATTCATTCTAGTCCAAGGCAAGAAGGGATAGATAGGCTTTAACAAATATAACCCAGGCAACCTCTAGTACAAGGGCAGGTGCTCCTACACATTGATGGAGATGGATTCCTCAAACCATATTGTGTATACCTCTCCTCAGCTGAGGTAGTTTGGAAGAGAACTAACCTTGACAGATGGACATCACCAGCAGTAACGTTTTGGGGGAGCTTATGGAATAATTAACAGGTAGGGACAGACTTCAAAAAAGTATGTACTGGGGATGGGTTTGAGGGCAATAGAATATGATCACTCTATTTTCTGGTCTTACCAACATGCAATGTCTTTGCCATCATGATGGGCTCTTTCTGTCTGTGATGAGAAGCAAGACAAACACTTTGTGTCCCAGAAGTTTCTTGTGTTGGTGACAATTTAAAAACTATCAGCAAAGTAACTAACAGAATACTCTATCAGTGGCATGGCAGTTTATGAAGAACACATTCTTCTGGTATGAGAAGAATACCTTCAGGTTGACACTTGGGATGATTGCTTTAATCCAAAAAGAGAAGTGGATGAGGCTTATTTATTTATTTGTTTGTTTCTTTTATTTTTGCTTTGTTTTTACACAGTTTAAGATGTATTCTTATATTTTTGGTTGTAAGCCTATAATAGTTACATCATATATCCTGCTCTCATTGCCATGTGCTGTCATGGGTGAGGGAAAGATATCCTCCCCTAACCTTTGCTAACTGAAGCAGGTGATAAATCTGGGCCCAGGTAACTAAAATGAGAGAACTAGCTCTCACCCTCACCAGCTGTAACACACAGAAGAATAGTTCCTGCATCCCACTAGGGCAGCTCAATAGAAAGAAATCTGTATTTTCCCAGGTCCTGCACTTGAACCACCTCTGAGAGCATGCAAGCAGATGAGGGCATGCAAGCGTAAGAGCTGACTGCCCAATCTCAGCAATTCAGAGAGTGCACCTTGTACCTTGCCTGGTCAAGATTGTGGAATTGACCGTAGTGATACGAGTGTTGGTCAACTGGACTGGAGGGCCTGAAAACAAAGGAACTGGACCTTTTCCTTGCTGCAGGCTGCTGAGTAGATTGGCCAAGGCACTGCTGGAGAACTCACCCAATTGACGATGATGATGGGGGAAAGCTGGTGGCATGACTGGCCAAGATACCACCAAGGCCCAGAACACACACTACGAGTTGGCCCACCCCAGCATTCACCTTGTCTATGAAGTGTTGGAACAGGTAGAGTAGACAAATCTACACATCCAAAACTACTAGATCCCCACAACAAAGTATAAATAATAAGAGGAGCCCAGTCAGGGTTCACTGTTAATGGTGTAGCAGCCCTTGAACCAGAACAGTGACTAATGGCAATGAACACTTGCAAATGAGGAGGAAAGGATTGAAAGGTGAATTGCATGATACACTGGACAACATTACAGCTTCCACAATGAGATTTTTCTCATTTTTAGTTTGATTATTTTTGTTTTCATTTGTCCTGCTTTGTGTAGTGGTATATTATTTGTATTTTGATAAATAAATCTTTCCTGAAGACTGGAGGCAAAGCTAAAGCCATTAAAAGGTAATGCTAACACACACCTTTAATCCCAGGATTTGGAAGACAGAATCAGAGGGATCTCTGATTTCAAGGCCACCCTGGGCTACACAAGATCATTGCAGAAGTAAATCTAAGTGGTGGTGGCCTACATCTTTAATCCCAGTACTAAGGATTCATATGCCCTTAATTTCAGCACTAGTTGGAATATAAAATGAGAGAAGAGAATATCTTTTAATTTGTGATCACACAATCTTGGTAGAAATAAAACTTCTCTAGTGATTTGGCTGCTTTCCTTTTCTGATTTTGGGTTGAACCCCAATTTCTGTCTCTGGGTTTGCATTATGCGTGCAACAGTTTTGTGTGATTCCTTTGTCTGGTGCTTGTTTTTTTAAATTTTGTTTTGTTTTGGGGAGGTTGCAAGGGCAGAGGGCAGATGAGTCAGATAGGAGATGGATGAGAACAAGATACATGATGTGAAATCCACAAGAATCAATAAAAGTTTGAAGGAGAGCAAAAGGATATAGTTTTAATATTAATTCATAGGGATAATTCCTAAAATTAAAGTTGAATTCAGCATTTTCAAAATTTAACATGAATACCATTAACTTAGGCCTTCTGGAAAAAAAATGTGGATTTTACCTGGAGATCTAGGTCAGGTTACAAGTATTGACATATCCAACAGGTTGTTATAGTCTGGTTCATGCTCTTTATAACAAATATAAAAACTCAAAATGTTAGGGCATTTTCAAATAGTTGTAATTTTTGCTGTCAATATGACATCTTTGAGGAAAGAAAATGCTTGGACTTGCTATGGGTGGCAGACACAAAATATTGAATAAAGAATTCATAGTGATTATTTTCTGTAGTTAAACATTTGCCACCTATGAAAACATAATCGTCTCTGTTTAAATTTTTATTTACTCTGTTGTTATTTATTGCTTCCTTATGAAAAGTAACCTATCCATCATTAAGTATTCTAAGGATAATCTCTTTCCATGGGATGTTAATTCAAGAGAAAATGACCTAACATTCCTGAGATCTTAAGACACTCCTGAGGGGTTAAAGAAAATTTGTCATTGCGGGCATATAAGACCCCTGAAGAGGACTAAGTACACTTCCTAATACTTTGAGTGGCTTACAGTTACCTATAACTCTAATTCCAGAAGAACCAACAGCTCTGGCTTCCTTGTGTAACCACACTCACATGCCATATTCACAAAGGGAAACACAGAACAGCTTTTCCATATCAAAATTTCAAATATTTTCACAATCCTCACGTAACCAGTAGGGTTTCATTTGCCTCAGTGATATACCTGGAACTTGATACCAATTAGTTTGCTCTTATTACTGTGGTGAGCACCATAAACAAAAGAAGACTTGGAAAGAAAATGTTTATTTGGTTTACAGGTCACAGTACATCAAAAGGGAAAGCTAAGGCAGGCACTAAAGTCATGGACCTGGAGGTAGGAACTGAAACAGAAGCCATGGGAGAACATGGCAGGTCTTCCACCCATTTGTGGGACTGCCCACAATCAACATGTTAAAAAAAATCACTCCACAGACTTATTTCTAAGCCATTCTGATTCTATTATTACTTTGACCTCATTTGTAAACAAAAAACACTCCCAAAATTCTACCTCTGCAACAATGCATTAAATTGAAATGTTGCTAGCAAATTTTCGAGCATATGGGGAGGAGGCAAAGCTGTAATTGAGTGCTTGCATATGGATGAAAAATTTAATTAAAACTGCAGTAGTGTGTCACTAAAATCTCTCTGACATGTTAAATCACCGAGACTGTTCCAAAGGTAGGTGAAGGTAAGACATCTTTACTGATCCTTAGCTTTTTAATGTCACACGCAAAGAGAGACTTATTCTGCTCCTTTCTCTGTTTGATTTTTTCTAGAGCTCATTAAACAGTCTAGCTGCCTGCAAAAACATTGCTTAGATTGTTTTTAAGTATATATGATCCACACAGACAGCTTGCTTCAAAATCTCTCATGATAAGTTGCATAGTAAGTTTTGGATTCCCTCTTATTTTTTTCAATGATTTCTTGCCAGTTTATCATAATGATGATCTGTGAAGCTCCAAATTCACAGGGGAGAGGGAATTGAACAAAACTAATTATAAATGAAAATATTTAGACATTAACTCATCCCAGAAAATCTACAGCTATATTAAGATTATGGGAACAAAGAAATTCATTCATGGAAACTTAAGTGAATCTGCAACTACAAATACTCATTCGACAGGTATGCCTGAGAAGGCGGAAACCAGAAGAAAAAAAAACACAGTTCAAATTTCTCAGGGGAGGCCCTCATAATTTAAAGCTTAGGGGCCTGAGTTCACATTATTCATTTTGTCAGGACTATTGACTGAAAGGTTAATATGCTGAAAATAATTACAACATATTGCAATATGTTATTCCAATGTTAACAAAGTTTTTATTTCATTAAGTGGAAACAAATAGAAAATTTTCTTTTGTCCAATTCCCAAATAGAATAAATGGTTGCACATTATGTGGGAGGAAAAAGAAAAATTAATATTAATTCCAATATAAACTTCTGGAAATATTTCTCAAATATCTAGACTGGAGGAGTGAAGAATACTGGCAGGAATTGTGAAAAATATGTCTATTTCCTAAGATACAATGAAAAAATACACTAATTAAAGTAAAACAGGCAAGCAAACAAAAACAGTAATAATAGCATGAAATAAACATAGTTGCATTGTTATTCAAATAATATATTTCCTAATAAAATGTTTGAAAAGCCAATGTTTACTTAATTCCTCTTATTTTCTTCCTTTTTTTCGTTGTCTGTTCCAGTCAGACATCTGATTACAGAAGGCAAATAGTAAAGAAAATCAACTTCTGTTGTTATTTTTTTTCAATTCTAAGGTTTGCTTTTTTTTTTTTTGCTGGCTACTTACAAGGGACATCGTGTGCCTGTTTTTCATCTATTGATAAGCTATCCTTTCCTTACTTTCTGCATACACCCCTCATACCTGAGCAGTTTACTTCATAAATCCCATTGCCTCTGATTCAGTCGTCCATTGAGAAAAGATAAACTACAACATGAGCGTCACTCTTATAAATTCTTTTTCAAAGTAACTTTTCATTTCTTACTTAGAAGGAAGCTGTGCTCAGGAAGGATACAGTAATTTTGCCCCTTGAAACTTTTATTATGTCTGATGAGGGCAAGTTTGTAACTCAAAATGTGGTTTCTGCTTTTAAATTTTAACAAAAAAATCATGCAAAAGAAGATAATTAAATACAACATCCTGCTACTCTAGTTTTTAATCACTCATCCAAGTTCTCATAGATGTATTTGTTTTAGGTGTCCTTCTACATGGCTGAGAAATCCTAAAATTAAAATCCTTTTCCTTTTCAGTCTTTCCATTCATTATAGCTACACATGTAGTCAGTTAATTATTTGAGATCTCCCAGGGGCTCCCTGATTTATGATGATTAACAATCCTTCTCTTTACACTCCAACCTAGAAGGTGATTTATGCCTGGATATGCCAGAGATGAGTCAATGAGCTGTTCTCCTTCCCAATATAGTCTAGAGATAAAACACTCTGATCAAAAGCAACTTTTTAAGGAAAGGGTTTAATTTGGCTAACATTTCCAGGTAGATTATTAAGGGGAGCACGCAAACTCTATCAGAAACTTGCAATAGAAGCCTGGGAGGAATGCTGTCTGCTACCTTGATCACAACACATACTTAGCTGGCTTTCCAGGGTAGTAGTAGTAATTGGAAGAGGAAGGAGAATTACTAGTAGTATTCCTTTCACATTTTGAGATTAAATCATAATTATACCATTTCCCTTCCCTTTAACCTCTCAAGGTCCCCATATGTACTTTCTTGCTCTATTTCACTATTTGTTGCTACATATGTGTGTGTGCGTGTGTGTGTATTTGTGTGTGTATGTGTGTCAATATTTAGAAAATTGAGGATTATACACAGAGGAGAGGGTCAGATGTCAGGCATGTCACTGGGATAGGGCCTAGGGAAAGATGTATAGGTTCCGGTTTGATAGAAAGTTTGGATACGGTGGATATAGTGTCTGTAGTTGAAGAAGAGGTAGGTTAGGTCCTGGCAGCAGCCTAGAGATGGTTTGAGATGCCAGCATGTGTGACCAGACCAAATCACTATTCTGGATATGGAACATGGGATCAATCTGAGCATTGCAGGAGGTGTATGCAGAAGACCATACAGACACTGGAGAGGGTTCTGACTCTAACTTCTTTATACTGACCATGACTACCTGCCTAAGAATTGTGCTGCCCATAGGGGGCTGGATACCCTTCACTAATTAAAATTGAAGGCAATCCCCTATGAACATATCCATAGGCCAATCATATCTGGGAAATCGCTCAGTGAATTTTCCTTTCTCGTGTGATTCTAGATTATATCAAGTGGACAATAATAACTAGGTCACAAGTTACTTGGAGTTCTGGAGATGTAGTATAAAATCCTTTGAGACAATTTTCTTTTTCTCTATCTTTCTGGACTACCTTTGATCACACTTTTAATTTCTTGATCAGTATGTTATACAATGATAGAAGACAGTTCAAGCTTTTCTTTTTAATCAGTGAAGAAACTATTTGATTTTAACACACGGCAGTGAGAGAGAAGGCCATTCATTTCTGTCCTTAACCATAGGCTAACATTATCAGAACATCACAGAAAACCAGGGCATCAAAACTAGCAGTTCATTCCAATCCCAGATATTTCCTAACTCTATATCAATCTCATAACAAAAATGGCAATCTTATATCATAAATAGCTGGAAATAATGAGTATACCATATAATTTAAAATTATAATTTGGAAGGTTCATATAGCACTAGGTGTTATTGAAAAATCCTACCTGAGATTATTCCTGAGAAAATATCGTCACTTGATAAGTATTGTAAGAAATAAGACTGCATAGGGGCTCAGTGGTTGTGTGTGCCTATAGTCCCAGAATTCAGGAAGCATAGCAGGTCTATCTCTGAGTTTGAGGTTAGTCTACTCTACAGAGTGAATTCCAGGACATCCAGGGATACACAAAGAAACCCTGAGACAAAAAAGAACAAAACAAAAATCAACCAGCCAGCCTACCAACCAACCAACCAAAGAACCTCCCCGCATTGATGAAAAGTACAGCACTCAATCAACCCATTATAAAAACATGAGGGCAACTATTTTGGGATAAACCTAAATATGTGTATGAGTTATTCTGAATGTTTCATAAAAATTGTTATCACGTCTTTCAGTCAGTTTATTCTCCTTCCAAAAAGGCCAAATCTTCTATAACTTTCAAAGTATCCCGATGCAAATTGTTATATGAACATTTGCCAAAGATACTCTTCCCAGCCTAACGAGAACAAGTACAAGGTAATGACATTTTTTCAGTTTCACTGTGAGGTTAGAAGGACTGGAAATTCCATCTCTTGTGCTACCTAAAATTTTAAATTGCAGCAAGGAATGCTAAGTCTTATTTTACAGATATTCAAAATACCCAGACTCTTAGTAAAAACATAACAATAAAACACTTGCTAAATGTATCTGCTATCTTTCATTCAATGTCTAAAATAGATATTGGATTTCTATTTTAAATATCTTGGGATACTTGCAGGGTGTGTTTATTCTAATTTCCAGGATATTCATAAAAAAATTTACCTAATGTAGTTTGCATGTTTCTGATGAAATCTGGGCATGTGTACCTCTATTGCTAGGCTTTGTCTGAGGTGGAGAAAGCAGGCTAAGACAGAGCACAGAACGTGTGGGTCAGATTGAGCTTGTGGGTTGGATATACCTTGGATAGTGTGAAATCAGGAAGACTCAGGATTTTTCATCCAAAACTATTGGATAATCTTAACTTCCATGGACAGAAAGTAAA
The DNA here is from genome assembly GCA_001685075.1 of Bramus lutescens. Lineage (NCBI taxonomy): Eukaryota > Metazoa > Chordata > Mammalia > Rodentia > Cricetidae > Bramus > Bramus lutescens. The sequence goes on from LOEQ01014737.1 coordinate 13,165, forward strand.
AATGATGATAAATAAAAAATGATAATTCAATGCATGACCATAATGATAGAAAGCATCGATTAGTATAATTTTATCAGAAAATAAATGTACTCTGGGTAAGGAAAAAGACAAAAGCATAAAAGAAAAATTATTTATAGAGTAAAAAAGGTCTCAATTCGCAAAGCAGATTAATGATGATGAATATATGTGTGTGTGTGTATGTGTGTGTATTTGTGTGCCCAACATTTGGATCATTAGGATAATGAAGGCCAGTTTTACTAGATACTAGGGGAATCATGATATTAGCATATTGATAGCACATTTCAGAAGCCCATTTCTAATGCATATTATCTGTACAGAAAATCAATGAAAACCTATTGACCTTTGAACTACACTTTAGACACATGAGAATATTTCATCAAAGAGTAAAAAACACTCTGAAAGTCTGGGTAAAAGAATGACAGGAACAGAGATCCCAAAACAGGGGGGAAATGTGCAAATATATAGAAACATATCTTTAAAGAACTGAAGCATGACATAGTTTGAATTCAGAGCAGAGAAGTAGAAAGGAAATTAGATAAGTAATGGGAAGTCTCTTACTAAAGAAAAGCTCTTATCAAAGGCCCAGAGGATGAGATCTAGGTAACAAATAAAAAGTGAGAACTCATGTTTCTCTACTTTCAGAAAACTTTGAAGAATCAGAAATGATTTCTGATTTATTTTCCAGACCACAATCACTCTGATATAGTAGGCATTAAAATATTAATTACAGTTTAGTATAAATAGGTAATGTTGCTGCAAAATTTCAAGTAATACTGGTATGCTACATTCTATGATATTTTAAAAGAAGTATCAGTCACAAACAAATGGGATTTATTCCTGGAATTCACAGAAACTTAACATATACAGTTCTTAAAGAAGGAAGGGGAGAAGGGGAAGAAGAGGGGAGCAGGGGAGGGTTGAGAAGAACTTGAAGGAATGGAATTGTCGAGATGGAGGAAGGACAGATATGAGTGCAAAGAGATATCTTGATTGAGGGAGGGATTATGGGGTTAGCAAGAAACCTGGTTCTAGAAAAATTCCCAGGAATCCACAAAGATGACCCCAGCTAAGACCTTAAGCAATAGAGGATAGGGTGCCTGAACTGGCCTCGACTTGTAGTCAGACTGATGATTACCTTAAATATCACCATAGAACCTTCGCCCAACAACAGATGGAAACAGAGGTAGAAACCCACATCGGAGCACCGAACTGAGATCCTGAGGTCCAGCTGAGGAGTGGAAGGAATAAGAATATGAGCAAAGAGGTCAGGACCATGAAGGGTTCATCCACTGAAACAGTTTACCTGCGCTAATGGGAGCTTACCAACTCCAGCCTGGACTGGGACGGAACAAGCATGGGACCAAACTAGTCCCTCTGAATGTGGTTGACAGATGTATGGCTGTGGTAGACTGAGGGGCCACTGACAGGCAGCGGCACCAGGATTTATCTCTAATGTATGTACTGGCTTTTGGGGAACCTGTTGTCTTTGGATGTATACCTTGCTCAGCCTAGATGTAGTAGGGAGGGCCTTGAAACTTCCACAGAGCAGAGTGCCTTACCCTCTCTTAGGATTAGATGGGGGTGGGGTGGGAGGGTGTGTGGACAGGATGGGAGGAGGGGACGGAGTGGGAATTTGAATGTGTATTTTTTTCTAAAAAAAAAACTAATAGATTTTAGAAAACATAAAAAAAACTCATGTAAAAAAAGAGAAAATTCCCTGCATGTTCATGAATACGTGCAATAATTACCCTTTGGCGACTGAGGCAGGAAGGACCAGAGTTTTCAAGGTGGCATTAGTTATATGATAAATCTGTATAAAAATGAACACAGTTTGTGAAATGTAGCTCTGCTTCTATTATTTGCAAGTGATGAGGTCTTATTGGCATGTTTAAGAACACCTAGAAATATGATATTTGTAGATTAGTTGGTGTTTATATGATATAATTAATTAATTCCTCCCACCTAGTTTATTCTAATAAGGGCTTACTGGGTAGAACATTTACCCCAGTTACAGAAGTAAGACTTACACATGGCCTCGGTTTCATTGATAAAATAGACCTAAGTGTTCAAAATGAATAATTCAAACTTCTTGTACTCTCTTATTAAGTAGAATAAACTTATCAATCACACACAAGCCTTATTATTCTTTCCTCTAACAGGTCCATTGTCTATAAGTCTCAATGCAGGAGCCATGCATCTGAAGAATCTCCTGAAAACAAGCCATCCTCAAANNAAAAACAACTCTTCTATAGACTGTTTAATCCAGTTCCTTTTGTCAGCTCATATCCGCTGACCCTTTCTAGCCTTGCCTTGTTTATTTGTTTATATGAACCACCAGCAAAATACTCAAAATCCTAGTTAAAATCCCTTGAGAAATTCTCACACTTACAGTCCTGATGTTCTCTCAAGTGGAGTCATTACCATATTTCAATGAGAATAGTAACTCAATTTTAGATAAATTGCCTCTTCCTTGTGAGTTCAGCTCATGTATAATTGACATGAATGGCCAAGAAAGGGAAAAGGTTTGGACAAGTTTACCCCCTTGAATCTCACTGATAATTACAAAATAGGACAAATAGTCTAAGAAATATTGAGAAAGCTAGCCCTCAACTGGTGATGTCTATACTGAAATTGAAGGACATGTCAATTTTCACATGAAGAAAAAATTATTTGGTTGCCCAAGAAAGAAAAAGAAGAGAACATGGGAAGTATTAGAAAGTATTTATTGCTAAAGTCTTACTGGTATTTCCACTACATGACACAACAATTGATCCTCATGGGAATTCAGTAGTGTGGCTGAGCACAAGGTGAGTTTGAAAAGTCATAAGACTAGGATTCAAATAAAATATGTTGACTAAATATATCATAAAACTACTCTAATAAAGATAATAATTTGCATGGTATTTTTCTTCTTGAGGAATAGGATTCAAAACATTAAGACATCAATTTTTTATAACATTGTATGCTACAGTAATCCTTAACACTCATATTTATCTTAGAAATTTTTTTATCATGAATGTTAGAAAGGATGACCGCACATATGTATGAACTTAGGACTTGAACTCAGGCTCACTGGCCCTGTCATTCCTACTCTGACATTTGTAACTTAATTAGTTAAGTTAAATTAGCTTTAAGACTTTACCTTTATAGATATCAGTTAAGAATATATTACTCAAAGGTTTATGAGGAAGGACCAAATGAAGCATCCAAGTGATTAGCATAATACTTAGCCCAGACTATTGCCTCAATAAATGGTAGCCCCTGATGTCTTGCAAGTGAGCGTATTTAAAATTTAGAAAGGAAGCGAAACTCTCTCAAGGTCGTGCAGGTAGCAAATAGAGCAATTAGAATTCAAAGCCACTTCTTTCTAACCCAAAACCTGTTCTTTCCAATCACAGCTTGCTGCCTCAAATGAGTGAGATAAATTGAATCTTTATTAATAAATGAAACAGTGCATTTGCTTTTATCATCTTACTGCTCTAGGGAAGGGTTTTCAATCCATTCTCTTGTGGGAAGGGCAGTAAGACCAACAGGACCTTATGTTTTAGTGATTGCTTCTCCATCTGCCGTGATTGAGTGAGGGCCTGAGACTTAGAAGGAAAATCAATTCACTCTCAGCTGTCGCCTTTCTTTCCTTCTTCCTGTGTTTTACAACATCTGCTGCTGTTGTTTCCTTCACACCCATGGCTTTCAATCATTTTAATTTTCAGGGTGAAATTAAACTCTTCTCCAAGGGTGTCCTCCTGGCTCATTGCTAAATAATGAAATACAGGATGCCCCACCATGTTCTACTTCAGTCCCTGCTGAGTGGACAAAGACAGAGCATATGGGGACATTATGAGACAGAGATGCCAGGAACCCCTCAAAGCTGCCTCCATAGAAGGTCTGACTTGCTCAAGACTTTTTATGAAGGAAGGTATAATCCAGGATAACAGGAATATGGCCCTTTATAGTTTATAACATCTTGGCATATCAATTTCCTATCAGTGGATAAAGAATCCAGCAAATTGATTTGACAAAGACATTTTTTAGCCTACAAGGTGCTATCTGTGGTAAAGCAGAGATGCTGATTAAAAATGAATTATAGTGAATGCATTTAACTAGCCTTGATTCAATGGGACTTTGAGAGAAGACTGTAATTCCTATTGGAATGAAGAACCATGTGTAATAAATTTTAAAATGTTTTATATGAAAAGGCATATATGTATGTGTGTGCATGTATACTTGTGTCTGCATAGGGAAATTAATATAAAATAATTAATCTTTCACTAAATTAACATTTATTTTCCTTACTAGACTAAAAATTGTGCCACGTAGAAGCTACTTGAAATTAATTCCTTTAACAGGCCACAACAAAAAAATACTTAGCATTTATTTAACATAAATATATATATATATATGCAGTTTAAAGCATGAACAAATGGTAAAAGACTGGTATTAAATAGTTTATGTACACAAAAGGCAGACTACTCAAAGTCAGTGAGACACAGATTTTAAAAGTTAATATGGATATGAAAATGAAGCCAAGTGGATGAAACTATAAAAAAATCATCCTGAGTTAGATAACCCAAAACCAGAAAGACAAACATAGTATGCACTCATTCATAAGTGAATATTAGCTATAAAATAAAGGATATCTGTACTACAATCCACAAGCCAAGAGACAATAGGCAACCAGGAGGTTTGAAGAAGGACACCCATATCTCCCAGGGAAGGGGAAAGAGAAGAGATTTTGTGAGTGGACTGTAGACAGGTAGGGATGGGACTATGAGAGATCATAGATCAGGTTGGAGTGGAGCACAGAGGGGCAAGTACTGAAAGAGACTACTAGAAAGGGAGGATCATTTCATGGTGAGGTAAAAGCCTGGCATAATGGGATTTCTTAGGAATCTATAAGGATGACACCAGCTAAGTCTCTCAGCAATAGCTGGTACAGAGACAAAACTGGCCATCTCCTGTGACCAGACAAGACCACAAGTGGAGAGAGGGAAAACAACTCAGCCAAATGACATTTGACCTACACATTTTCCTGTCTATTGAATGTGTGGGCATAAGGGTAGCCCAGACTTTGAAAGAGTGGCCAACGAAAGACTGGTCTAGCCTAACACCCATGCCAGGAGAGTAAGCCCATTGCTGACACTGCCTGGATCACCGGGACCCACAAGCAGGATGGCCCAGAGACCTAGGATAAGGATACAAACATAACTGGATGAAAATAGTCGATGAAATGTTGATGGTTTTAATGCAGAATTTTATCAGAACTTCCAAGAAGAGCTGATACCTATACTCCTAAATGTTTTTCGCAGAATAGAATCAGAAGAGTCATTGCCAAACTCCTTTT
>LOEQ01014739.1:0-17225 GCA_001685075.1 Bramus lutescens
TATATATATATAATATGTATACACAAACATATGAAATATATGTTGGTCATTTGTTTTATTTTGTTTGGATAGGGTCTTTCTTTGTAGCCTTTGCTATACTAGAACTTACTGTGCATACCAGACAGACATTGAAATTAAAGCATTGCAACATATTAATTTCAAATTTCACAGGTCATTTCTCTTTTTCACCTTATTTTGAGACAGGTCTTCTTCTGTTTCCATTGGTGCACTCTGCTGGCTTCCCAGCTTCTGAATGATTCTTTCATCTCTGCCTACCATCTCATTCTAAGAGTTCTGGAATTATAGATGTTTCCTGGCTTTACACATAAGTTCCCAAAATTGAACTCAGGCTTTCAGACTTGTGATCTAGCCCTGTGTGTTTGTGTGTGTGTGTGTGTGTGTGTGTGTGTGTGTGTGTGTGTGTGCATGTGCGCACATCTGTGCATGGATATGAAATGGTACTATGCAAATAAATTAATTTAGCCTCTATGAGTTCCACAAAATCATATAGTTCAAATATTTAAGTTTTCAGCACCTCAAAGGAAAGTGGACTTTATGAATGAATTGTAGATCATATAAAATAGACATCAGAATATAAGGAGAAGTTTAAAAGGTTCTTTAGTAAAAGAAGTTTAGAGAAAGAAACAAAGGAAAAAAATACCAAATTATTGATAAGTTGGAGCCCTAGAATGCTGGCTACCCACAAACTGGGGAATACTTCGATTCCCTGGTTTGTTCCTGGACATTGTCTGCACAGCTGCTATGGCTGTGGCACCACACAAGTAATCCTAGTTTGTTCTGAATGTATATGTGAAGTCCCACTGTTACCTCAGCTGTCACTGTTGGTCAGGGATTGGTTACCACTGTGGGGGACAGTGGGAAGTACTGGCACATGAAAGTCCACCATTATTGGCATTTATAGATAAACTATGCTTAATAAAGTACCTCACATTTACATGGAGTATATAAAAGTTTGTCTAAAAAACTGATACATATAGTTACTCAAACAATTTCTGAGGGAAAACTAGAACACATTGTTAAAATAACTAAAATAAGTCTTCACACCCACACAGAACTACCCCTTAAATTCACCTCAGAGAAGAAGTCTCTGTGTCTTCCTTTATGGCCATCCAAGTTTGCTCTAGACATCATTTTCTGCATGGCTGCTGTTGCAATGAGCATCTCATGGAAACACAAGATGGAGCTTCCTTTTTCTCTGAACATGTGTGTGCCAGTTCCACTCTTACCCTTGATGGTCCCTTTTGTTCATAAGGACAGACATTGTCAGAACGCACAAGCTGTAATATGTCACTAGAAAGACATCTAAAATGTTCCTATGTAGATTTTGCTTTATATTTTATATACTTTGTGATGCTTTGTGGATAAGGTGGAAGCAGATAGAAAATTTCTCCCGAGTTTTCAACAAAATTAGATAAACTTGCTATTTCCATATGTATATTACTTTACTTAAAAAAGTATTCTGCCATTTCATAATTAATATTACACTCACCTACTTATACATGTGTGTCCTTCCCTTGTGTATGCGTGTGCGTGTATTTGTATTTGTATATGTATGTATTTGTATATGTGTGGGAATTCTTGTGTACATGCGCTTGTGTCAATTCTCTCCCCCCCCATCCCGCTCCCACATGTGGGTTCCATGAATTAAACTGGAGTCATCAAGCTTGGTGGCAAGCACCTGTACCCACAGAACCATCTCACAATATTGTTTTTAATTCTTGTTTTTGTTTTGCTTTGTTTTTTGTTTGTTTGCTTGCTTGCTTTGTTTTTCTTAATGGACAAGCATTCAATATCAGAGTCAACCTTTACAACCAAGTATTTGGGGAAAACATTGAGAATTAAGCAAAAGAACAAAGCAAAGAAAAACAAAACACCCTCCCAGCATTACATGGAGTGCCAGTAAGCTGAGTACCTGCAATCATGTAGGACATACTGCCCAGAAAACCAGAAGCACTAGGTATTTCCCTAAGGAGTTGGAAACAGTTCATTGTACTTAGTGGATATAGCAAGTCCAGAGGCTGAAGATAAAATAAGGAAGAGGAATAAGATTGCTACATCAACTCTTCCATCTCTCCAGTCACCTGCTCTGCTCAGTGGGAGAAGGGAATCAAATCCCAGTTGTTCCTACTCATGTCATGGCAGCTCTCCTATAGGCTGTTGGAGAAGTATATAGCCACCATAGGCCCTGAGCTTAGTTGCTGTGTTTGGTGGTTTACATCTACAATGCTCTGGAGAGACATCAACCGTGTACTGCCTTCTTGCCTCACACTTTCGCACCACCAAGTGTCTTGAGATTCTATTCACCTAAGATCTTGAAAAACAACTGGGCAGCTGTTCTCAGACGCATCTAGGCCCAACACTCTGAGATGCTGAAGTGTTGTCAAAATACTTTGACTTTCAGCTTTCTTACCCTCAATTCCCTTACCTTGAAATCGGTCAGATGCCTTTTCACACCCTTGTCCACAGGACACAGCCAGGCAGTGTTCCCTATGTAACTCTGACATGCAGATAACCTGAGATTCAGATAAGCAATATGGCCATGCATTTTCAGCCTTAAAAATATATATCTAGCATCCCATATGCACTGTGATGTGTCCCTTTTTTTAGCTTTTAAATACTTACATTTATATTCAGCCTCTTGGATTCATACAGCCAACATATACCTAAACCTTCTAGTGACTTCTTGAGAGCCAAGAAAGTTGCCTGTCCGCTGGCAGTGTGGTTGCACTCAGCCCAAATTCCAGTCCACTGAGACACCCTCACATACTGCAGATGCTGAAAATGTACATGGACACTTAGCTAAGGGTGGCTTTACTCATAAGAAATACCTTTAAAGAGTTCATATTCACCATGTAAAAAACATTAAGTAAAAGATTAAAAAAAGAAATAACAGCAAAACATTATGCATTTCCCACAAACTCATATTACCATTAATTCTCAAGGACAAAATGACAATATTTACTATGTTTTTCATTACAAAATTATGTTGACTGATCATAGAAGGAAGTCCTGTTTGAAGATAAGCACAAAATTAATATTATAATTTTAAAAGTATTTTATGGGTTGTGATATAAGACATCTGTTGCTTAATTACAATGTAATTGTATTTGAAAGTAAAGTCATCTATCCTTTTATTATACCTAATTTCCTATAACATTACTCTATTTAGGTTAAAAATTATGCTTTAACTATGAGTTCACTCATTCCATTGATCATGTCTCATTCAAAAGCAAATAATGACTGGCAAACTTTTTGAAGTCTCCAGCCATTTGCGGAATAATTAGAGGAATGAGAATAAAAAAAAAAGAAAGGAGAGAAAATGACTCACAGGTAAAATACAATATTATAAGAGAGCATAAAGTTGGCCATATATGGTTTAGCCTTTTTTAACCTTTATTAGTTGTGAATGAGTTAGATTTGATAAACAGCAATATTATATCTGTCTCCTAAGCAGGGACTGAAATTCGCTACTGATGGTAGCAGGAGAACCAGACACACTCCGCTGATGTACATATCATGCTGAAGGAGCTCCTGCTAGTCATAGCGTAATCCAGTCTCTGCCAACATTTTTGGGGTTGTGATCTACAGCATCTTTTATAACTATGGAATTTTTGTAATCTTGCCAACCTCACCATTATAAGATGCCTACTCTCTTAATTTAGTCTGGAAATTAGTTGGCATGGATTCCACTTCTCTATTAAAATTTCCTATTATTTTTCAGATTCATTAAGTTTAATCAGCACTGGATTAATGTTAGTTCACTCAACTTTTTCTTTTGATTTTCTTGAGTTTAAGTAGTTTTCAGCAAAAGTTTCCATACTTAGTCATACTTCATAATATTAATGGAGACTCAGTGTGGAAGATTAGTATAATAGGAAAGGCTTCTATAATTTCCTTTTTAATTTTTTTCATACATTATATTTTGCATCTCCACCAAACAAGATTCTGCCTACCTCACTATCTAACCAGCTTCATGCTCTCTCTTTCAAACAGAAATGAAAACAAAAAAATTAACCAAAAAATAAATAAAAAGTATCAACTACTTATGGGCATGGGGTCTGCCTTGAAGTGTACTTAATATACTTAGTGAAACTCCACTGCAGAAAATTGATTTTTCCTTCCCCAGTGGGTATCAGTAGATAATCGCTTCCTGAGTAGGAGTGGGACATTGAGTCATTCTTAGTAGTAACAAGATGGAAAAGTTGTTGCAAACAAATGGACCTAAGAAACAAGCAGCCAAAAATATTTTTAATATCTAAAATTTGGACTTTAAACCAAAACTCATCAGAGACCACATACGCATTTAAAGGAACAATCCACTAAAAGGATACTATACTTTTAAAAATTCATGCACCAAATTCAGGAGTACTCAAACTCACAAAGGACAATTACTACTACAGGTAAAGTCACTTATTGACCCTAATATAGTAATAGTGGATGACTTAAAAAGGTCATCCAGAGAAACGTTAAGCACAGAAATGCTCAGAGTTAAATAAAATCATAAATCAAATGGCTTTTGGAAATGTTTAAATTTAATAATATTTCATTTATTTCACAGAAATGTCTACAATATTTTGGTGTATATATTGGGCTTTGAAATTCTTTAATTAACATAAATATATGCATTTTATATATAATACATGTTGTACAATGCAATATACAAATGTTTGTGTATATGTATAATTGGAATATACTTAAGAATAAAGTAATTATCCTTGTGTCACTATGACATTTTGTAATTTGTGTACAATAGTTTAAATTAATTTATTTATAAAGATCATATTTAAATATTAAAATAATATTTCATTTTTTAAATTTCATAGAGTGCAACTGTAAACCACTGCTGTATAAGACTAACTCTTTCAAATTTTATGTAATATTTGTGAGTTTAAACTTATTTTATAATATATTAATTACCTGTATTTTAATTATCCCACATCAGAAAAATAGATATAAAATTATTTGATGCAGGAAGCATTAGCACAAGCAAGAGTAACATATTTTTGTAATGTTTCTCATCTACCACAAACTCAAACTAATCTCTCTACAATCATTTTTATAGTTATATTTTATTGTTGACCACAAAATTTCTTTTATTAATTGATAACAACAATGTATTTGTCAAATTTGTAGCTTTATACCAGTATAAACTATGACAGGGAAAAGAAAATTACCAAATACATTAAGCAAGAAAGCACAGAGAATATCTTGCAAATGGAACTTTACTGGATTTGGGTTATAAACATACTTTATAATGCCCTTGACTACCCAGTGCTCTCTACTGCCAGTTATGTATGCATACTTGTCTCTTAACAATTTCTCTAGTGACTTAGAACTCCCCCTTCAAGGACCCTGCATCCAAATGTATTGGATAACAGACAAAATAGGAAACATAGAGGACCAATCCAGCTTACATTGGTTTGGGAAACATGTACAGTAAAACAAGTTATGTTTTCTGAGTCAAATTTTTGGGTAAAACTCCTAGTTACCATTTTATGTATGTTCATAATCCGACATTCATGTGGCTTGAATTACATGCATCATGGAGCACACAACAAAGATAAAATAGAATGCTATAATCCAATGCTGTCAATCTAAACAGAAAACCTACTCAAATTATACCTTCTAGCCACTAGCCCCTCCTTGCTCTAGACAAGTGGTCTCAACTTGTGTGTTGTGAGCCCTTTGGGAGTCTAATGGCCCTGTCACAGAGACCTCCTAAAACCATTGGAAAACACAGATATTTGCATCAAAATTCATAACAATAGCAAGAGTAGAGTTATGAAGTAGCAACAAAATTAAATTAATGGACGGAGGTCATCACAACATGAGGAATTAAAGGGTCACAGCATTAGTTGAGAACCCACTGCTCCAGACTCCTAAAGAAAGTCTCCACCATTACATGATTCCCCAAGTACTCATTTATCCAGGCTATCCTCTGGGTAGAGTCTCTGAGCTGTAGTATTGCTGCATTTGTGTATGAAGTTTCATTGTCACTTAGAAGTCTGCTCCCCTCAATTCAATTTGAACTTTTTTGAATAAGATACATAAACCTAGAAACAACTAGTCTAGACTCTGAGCTCTCTACTTGCAGTATGATGACTTATATCTGAAATGACAACACTTGGGGGCTGGCTCCAGGCCCAGAAGAAATACCAGGCTAAGCAGCACTATATAACATGACCCCATCTAAAAAGCAAGTGATGACAGTAACTACAAAATAATTGCACACTAATTCAGAATTTCATATAATAAAGGGTCTCATAGTAGTGCTATCAGCATTATAATATCATATCAACCAGGTGGAGTCATTGTTGTAAGGCCCCATCTTCTTCCTGGAAACTTCAAAGATTACTGCAGAAAAATCTAATGTTTATTTTGAAAAACTTAAACATTATTTATATAGACATATATTCAATGAAAAATACAATATGGACAAATTCAGAATAGAGAAAAGAAAATATTTCCATTAACATCTATCTTATTTCTGTCCCATAGCAGATGGCTCCTGACTAGAGACAGAAATTCTGAATTTTTCTTTGAACAACATGCTTAGACTTAGAAAAGGATAGCCATCGTCCAACTCCAAAGCCAGCTCTGATTTTAAGTACAGATGTATATATGTCCAGATAATCAAATTTTACCATGCAGGTGATACAACATCATAAGTCAGATTTCTCTTTGCTTGGTGGTCCTTTCTGGATAGTTATCTTTTCAACTTTAGGCATCTACATCTTTAAGTTCTCTCTACTCTTTGAAGAGGAATATTTTCCTGCAAAGACACAAACAGACCCTAACCCAACCCTTACAAGGATTTCTTACCACCTGTACAATTATCACCTCTGTGGATGAGCTGTCATTTCTCTTTCTCAAAAGGTTTCTCCTTTTAAAACAAAATATTTATTAATTTTGATGGTATCCATAGCTTTTCTTCTCCTGTGGAACCAAGAGTAAACCCCGTCCCCAACGTAGCACATCTCCTTGTTTCCTTTGTGAGGTCAATACATCCTTGAAATATACCGGCTGATTAAATTCAGAAGTTTTTTTCCATTATCCAATGTCTCTCTGTTGCCATTGATCCATTCTCAGCCTTAAAAAAACTTCAAGGTTAATACAGCATTATGCAATCTATTTCTGGGTGTATTTTCCATCCATTTCTGCTTGTTTAGCATATCCTTTATAGTTCGATTTGATCTTTCTGTAAGTGCCTGACCTGCAGGGTTGTTTGATACACCTATAATATGCTTTATATTATAATAAGCAACAAAAACTGTTAAATTTTCTAAGACACATATTGGACCATTGTCTGTCTTTATTTGTGCATGTATACCCATGATGGCCATAAGTTCTAATAATTGTGTGACTGCTGAATCAGCCTTTTCTGAGCTTAAAGCAGTTGCCCACTGAAAACCTGAATATGTGTCAACAGTATGGTGTACATATTTTAATTCCAGATTCTGTAGAGTGGAATACATCCATCTGCCAGATCTCTTTCCTTTGAGTACCCTTTGAGTTACTTCCTGCAGGTAATAGTGTTTGGTTATAGAAAGACCAAGTAGGACATCTCTTTATAATCTCCTTAGCTTGTTATCATGAAATAGAAAAGTCTTACTTTAAACCTTTGCTATTGACATGTTTCTTATAAAATCTGAGACCTTCAGCACACTTCCAATGAATAACTGATGAATTTCCTCATTACCTTGAGCAAGAAGACCTGGCAGACCCATATAGAATCAGATGTGTGTTATGAATATGGGACAAATCCTATTCCTAATTATGTCTTGAATCTGTATGAATAATGAAGTAAATTCTGTATCATCTGGTTTGAATTCAGCAGTTTCAATAGGAAACACAATTCTTTCTGTATATTCCAAATCATCAACTATATTAAGGGTTTTTTTTTAAAATCCCTTAGAACCATGAGAATAGCATACAATTCTGCCCTTTGGACAGAATTATAAGGGCTTTGTTCCGCCTTACTTAATTCTTCTGATTTGTAACCTGGATTTCCTGATTTATTTGCATCAGTATAAAATGTACAGGCTCCAGTTATTGGAGCATCCCATAAAATTTAGGGAAGAATCCAAGTAGTTCCCCTTTATATGGTTAATTCTATATTTTTTTGGATAATTACTATCAATTTCTCCCAAGAAATTAGCACAAGCTCTTTGTAATGATTAATTGTCTTCAAATAGTTTTTTAATTTCATCAGCAGTAAAAGGCCCTATAATCTCTGCTAGGTCTCTAGCTGCTAGTTGATCAAGTCTCAGTTTTCCTTTTATAATTAATTCAGAGATTAATTAATTTTATAATTAATTCCTTTTATAACTAATTAACTTTTCCACATAAGTTTTAAATTTTTTACTTGGTTTATGTGGTAAAACATCCATTCTAAGATATCTTCCCTTTATATTAAAATTCCTGTAGGAAAAATTCTTGAAAGCAATATGACTAGAATACAGTTAAGATTTGGATTCATTCTATCTACAAGTTCCTCCTGTAATTTCTTCTCAATGACCATCAATTCTTTTCCTGCTTCGGTTTTAATTCCCTGGGATTATTGAAGTCTTTGCCACATTTTCTACATATACCAGAAGGCTGAGTCCGCCTATTCTTGCCATACCTAGAGGAGACTTTATTCCTAGGAATTCATTGTCTACAGTCCCTTCTTAGATGTCCTGTTCTACCACAATTAAAACATTTGGCATTTTGGTGTCTCCTCATACCATTAAAATTGCTTTTCATACCCATGCCACATTGCTATAGTCAAATGTTTCAACTTCATTGTATGCAAGATTTATTCATCTATGGGTGCAGGTCGCACCTTCAAAGGCCCAATTACATTCTAAGTTGGCATTTTCAAGAGCCAAAGATTCAATAAGCACGTGTCTAGCTTTAGGGTTTGTCACTGCTACTTGTACGGCCTTAGTCAATCTTTGTAAGAAGTCACTAAACGGTTCTCTCTGGCCATGATTAACACTGGTATATGATTCACTCCTCTTTCATAGTTTGTGAATCCTTTCCCAAGCATTTTAAGCTTCTGTAGTACATAGGGACAAGGTGCATTCATTGTACCCAGCCTATTCCTGAGAATCAGAGTAATGACCCTCACCAAGAATTTGGTCTCGGGAAGTCGCAAATCCTTTTGCTTTTCCCTGTTGTTCTGACATTTTGCCTCTTCTCGCTAGTAACACATCCAAATCAGCTGAGGTCCATTTTCTAGAACCACTGAGATTAATTAAAGCCAATTATGTGAGATAACCTTAGTGCTTGAAGCCCACATTTGCCATTTCCCTGACAAATGATGAAAAATGGCCCATAAGAATTTATTGCTTGTTTTATTTCTTTTAGATTACTCGTACATATTGGTTACCATGCATATTTTTGACTACCTTAGTGTACTTTGTGCCAAAAGATCTTTACAAGGATATTTCTGGTTATGCAATTAAAATTCTGTTAAGTCATCCTGGGGTCTGGCATGTATTGATGAGGCTAAATCCTGTCCTTGTATCTTCTGTCCCTGCTCATCAATTTCAATAAATTCCTCAAGCTTTTCATATCCTTTTACTATTGCCTTTTGTAAAGTCTGAATCTACTGTCCAGTGTTCTGTTTTAAAGCCCTCACTGAGGATCCCAAAGTATGAAACTTGTCCAGTAAAGACAATGCTTCATCCTTGGACATTATTTTGATTGTGTGCATTATACCTTCCTGGAGAGATATCTTGTCCATTAATCTATCATAAATTTTCAACAGATTCCAATTGTTAAATTCAACATCACAAATTCTTTCAGATAATTTTGTCAAATTATTGCTATCCCTCTCCATAGTATTGAACTATTTTTAATGAGTTAATATTGAAAACAAAGCTAATTTCTAGAATCAAATAAAGGGATGTAGAAAGAAAATCTCATAAGCCTTTCATAATGCTGTCCATAGTATAATCAAAGTAGTTATTGAATTCCTGGATAGTTATTTTATCAGTAATTTTTTTGTAGTTTTTCAGATCCTATACCTGTCGTTAGGCAATTATAATGAATTAGAGTAGGTGTAATAATCGTTATCAGCCAGCAGGTGTCAGAGTTGCAGCCATGTGGCCAAGAGATACTAGCAGTAGTGAATAGCATGTGTTGCATACTTAGGTACTGAAAAGTATTCTTGTTTATCAAATTAAGAGCAGTTATTAAGGCAATCTAATGATTCTGAAAGTTCAGGCCCAGGATAAAGAGAAAACCCAAAGTTTTCCATTAGTGAGACTTGCAGACTCTGTTCCCTGTGGGAATAGCAGACAGCAGCATGTGGATTGGCATGTAATGCACAGAGAGGCAGATTATGTGTTGCGAGCTGGGAGTGCTGAGCAGCAGCCTGCTGTATCTGAAGGCTGGCTAGAGCCGTGGGCGTGAAAGTCAGTGCCCAATGTGCCAAGCAGCTGGTGGATCAATCCCCAAAATATAGACTGGTCCCCATGTTTGGATGCCAGGTGATGATGGAAATTAAAAAAAAGTCCCAGAATTACATACAATAGAGGACTATTTATTTAGGGGAGACTCATAGATCACTGTTCTATATCACAGTCCTCTGTACAAATGGGGAAAAGGAACCAAATCTAGCAGCTGGAAGTGAGAACCAGAAGCAAGAGACCAAGTGCATGCTTTATAGCTGCATTTATAGTATATGAGACCATGCCCAAGTGGGCTGGTATCTTAAAGGGTATTAACCAAAGGAACTCCCACAGTAAGTAAGCAATGACAATACTCCCTCCCTTACTATATTAATTAACTTTGATGAGCAAAATCTCTCACAATTTTACTTGATTTGCAGATTGTTTTCCTCCTAATTAATTACATCAAGTTAAAACAGACTGCGTGTTACAGGAACTAAAACTACCAGGCCCTATGTCAGAAAGGATATTTTTTAAAACTATTACAACATTATTTTTGAAAAATCCAAACATGGTCTGCCTTAATTTTCTAATATGAGGAGAAGACAGCAATAGATTTCCTTGGGGTTTGATCTAATACATGCCATTAGAGACACTGCAGGTAAAAATCCTAATGTTAGTACTTAGTACCTAGTTAGTATCCATAGAATCTTTTATGTGGATAAACAAGACTAAAACTTAGTTCCCCTTCTTGGTTGGAATTGGGGCAAAAGTATCTGACAAAATGCAGATGTTAAACTTCAACATGTTCAGCTAATCAAAGATATTTGCTATGCAGCAAAAGAGACAATGGAGTGATGTGGCATTCCCTCTGTATGCTGTGAATATGTTTTATTACCACTGGTTAATAAAGAAGTTGCTTCAATCTATGGCTGGGCAGAATAGAGTCTGGTGAGAAATCCAAATATAGATATATAGAGAGAGTAGACAGTGTCAAAGGGATGCCATGTCGCTGCCAAAAGAAAAGGATTCTGGAACTTTACTGGTATGCCACAGCCTCATAATGATGCACAGGTTAAAAGAAATGGATTAATTTAAGTTTTAAAAGTTAGCTAGAAAGACACTTAACCCACTGGCCAAACAGTGTTGTGATTAAGATAGTTTCCATGTGATTATTCGTGTCTGGGCAGCTAGGAAATGAACCAGTAGTCTCTGTTTACAATGGAGGAATTATTGGTACGAAACAATTAAAATTTTTCAAAAGAATTTAAAAAAAATAAAAATTTTTTCAGTGGAACAGTTAACAAAATCATGTTCAGAAAATATTGGTTGTTATTTCTTGTCAAACTCCATGTGATTGGCATGCTTGCTATTGGCTGTTTAGTCACATGTCAGAAATAGTTGAGATAGACTTTGAAAATGTTGGCTAAATTTGGCTCACAGTTTTAGTGGGTTCACTTAAATATATAATCATATAACTACATTGTTCATCCCTTTAGCAGGACACTGCATTAGAGAGGAAGCATGTGGTGGAGGAGGACTTCAAACAGTGGAAGACAGAGGGCTACAGAACCCCAATATCTCTTTACACTGAGAGACTCCAGTGATCCAGCTCCCAACTCCTGAAGGTGTCACTACTTTTTAACAGCATCACAGACTGGTGACCTGGCCTTCAGAAAAGGAGACTCTGTTGGATATTTAAGTCTTAACTGTAATGCATTTCCTAAATGCATGGCCTTCAAGGCTTTATTATACATTTGTTTCCTAGTTGCATAAATTTATTAATTCATATTCTAATCAAACTTTTCTAGACTGAGAACAATTTTGTTTTATATCACTTGATTTTTGTTAAATTATTCAAGTTTTAGAGACAAGCTCATCCAGTTTCTAGAATCATTTCCTAAAATGTCTGGTGACCTGAACTGTTATCTCACACTTCCTAGCTTCAGAGCCTTAGAATTAAGCCAGGACTTATATAAAATAGGAATTTTAAGCTTATAGTCACAAAATAAGTCCTCCTTTACTATAATTCCCAAAAGGCCTCAATGTTTCTTTCTGTAAAATAAATTTTGAATTTATAGTAATATTCCTCTAGTTCAAACTAATCTACACTGGATTTATCTGTCTTAGTTATGAGTAGCAAAATTAAGTTGTTTTTTTTTTCCTGATTAAATGCTCTCTTTCCCCTAATCTACTTTAGTTCTTCAGACTCTTTATGTGTCTTTTCTATAACATCCATTTCACATTCTCATCCTCTGATGTCTTAATTATATGTTATGCTATAGTATTGACAGACCTATTTTAATTTCTCATTCCCTAGTATAAACTATAAATAAAATATTTTCTTAGGGAGCCATTATTTCCCTATGCCTGATTTTATTAGAATCATTTAATGCTACAAATGGCGTGATAACTAAATTTTTACAATGAATATCTCACTTCATTTGTCAGTGACTCACTCATTTGTCAGTGACAAATAAATTTAATGGCTCTTTCAGGTAACTAATGAGTATTTTTCCAACTGATTAATTTAGTGATCATTTGACCATGTCTCTGTAGCCTTAGATCTAATCAATAGCAGAAAAATTGCCATTGGATAAATGTTCTTATATATTACCTGAGGATTAAAAAAACCTTTCACATATAGTTTATTCAAGTACACAAACACAGATAATAAAAAGTAAAACCCAGTCTAGTCCTGGTGACAATAGTACAGGTGATACTTAGATGACCAATGCACATCCTTGTGACTGTCCACCAGTTGTTCCTGAGTTCAGAACAAGATTATGAGACACTTGATCCATTGGTCTGGATATGCACATCCTCGTGAATGTCCACCAGATACACCTGACTTTGGAGTAAGGCTTTGGAGATATTTGATCAGGTATATTGTGAGGTCTCAAAGCCACAGTCTTTGAGACACTTCTACAAAATATTAAAGAAATATGTATGATCTAAAAAATCAATAGTAAAAGTTAATAATTTATAAAGTTTAACATGGTATAAATTTGTTAATTAATGAGGACTAATTCCAAATATTATACATTATGAGCTTTAAAATTCCTCAAGACTAATTTTTACATCTTACAAGTGTCTTTTTAAAAATTAATTTAAGCTTTGAAGTATTTTCTATCTTTCTCACTTTGCCTTGGCTTCTCTTTTCTTCAGTAAATTTTTCTGTTTTATATTTTTATTTCAGAAAAGTAGGTAAATTTTTGTAGATTTATCTCTGTTTATATGCATTTTAAAGGAAACATTTAAATCAAAATTTATGTTTTGATTTTATTTACTATGTCATCCAGCTTTTAAATTTAATAACTCTTCTCGCTAAGAAGTTTTAAGTTTAATTTATTCTTTTATTTATTTTTCTGTTGATCAGTACAAATTTCCTTATTTTATTAAATTATAAAAACACACAAGTGAGTAAAGGCGTTTGGTTTTTATAAAAGTACTCTCTTTAGTTTGGAACAGATTATACCTTGCATTTCCTTTTCTTAAAGAAGTAGCTATGTAAATTTTACTTTTGTTTTCTATGTAGCTTTACTTTGTGTGTACAAATGTATGCTGAGCACCTTGTACTCAGAAACAGAAAAGGATATATCCAATTGACTTCCGTCTTTGGCCTTGTTATTTCTCTCTTCCTCGTAGTTTTCCTGAGAGCTTTATCTTGTAACACAAGGGAGTGTGAGAGTCTAGGGCTAGGGCTCAGAAGTAAAGCACAACAATAAACATGAGTCATTTATCTTGGTCATAACAGAGTACGTGCATTTCCCTGAAAGATTTCTTAACGGTGGTATGAATACTTTAGAACCTATAACTATATCCTAGCTACATGTTTTTATTTCAATAAATCCTAACAATTTCTTGTTAGCAAATTATTAAGAAATTCTTCAGTATTACTATCAACACACACACACACACAAACATATGCAAGGACATATCAATAGTCATTTAGAATAAAATATTTCCTTTTTGTGAGAAACATTATAACCATTCTAGTTTCCTTGGAATTTTTTGAAGGATTGGTTTTGGTTAGATTTTGAGTACTTCCAGAATATTTTCTTCAAATCAATAAGTAGAAAACTTTAATTATCTTCATATCCACAAATAGTTTGTTTTAATTATATAGGAATGTTATCCAGGCTGCTCTGATTCTTAGTCTGTTTCACAGGTATTAATATTCATATGACCCTCTTTATTTTGCTAAAATGCAAATTCTGATGTTAGTAGGTATGAAGTTGGATAATCTGCATTTTAAGCAGGCCCACAGGTAATGCTAGAGGCTCTACAGGGTGCATCACAGATAATTTAGGTATGCACACTGTGTTCTGCCAAGCTTATCTTTTACAGAGCCTATAAATGCAGCCATCTTCTGAGTTTTGGATAAATATGCCAGGGACTACTCATTATTTGCTCTCTATTTTTTGAACGTTTTAAGATGTGCATGAATATGTCTTCCTTATACTTTTGAGTTAAGAAAAATTTCCAAATAATTCTGCATTTCTGTTTGATATATAACAAAGATTTTTACAATGAAGTTTCAGATTTTTTCCATCACTGATTTTTATTATTATTATTATTATTATTATTATTATTAGCCAGTGGCCATACCATTTATTTTATATTATCTTTATAATAGAAATTATATCTATCATGAATGCATGAGATCTGCAAATTTCATTTCATCTTTCCACTGTTTCTAAACAACCCAAGATTTTTATGTGTAATTTTTTCTTTGTGTGCCTGTACGTACCTGTGTGTGCCTAGGTGTGTGTTTATGTGTGGATTAACTTATGTGTTGCTTCACAGATACATAGAGGTAAAAGTTTACTTTAGGTGTCTCCCTCAAAAGATCTCCATGTTATTTTTGTAGGTGGGACACTTAGGAAACCAGGAGCTAACTGACTCTGCTTGGCTGATTGGCCTCTTGAATTATTTCCCTAGCTTATTTATAACTATTTTACTTCTTCAAGTTGCCATTTCTTTTCTTGTATTTCTTTTTTTTCTTTTGTGAAGTTGTTGATTTGGATGTGTTTCTTTTTCATTTTATTCCTAATTACATGAAGCCCAAATGGTAATATAGAAACTACGGTCTTTGCACTCTTAAATTAAATAGTATTATTGTCATTTTGGTGGCAATTTCTAAGCATCACCAAGAGACATTGGCTACTGTTATTTAATCACAGATTTGGAGATTAAAAAAAAAGCTTAATTCAACTTTTATCATCTTCTTTGATCCCTAGCTGCAAAGATTGCCATCAGTTTCTATCCTCCCTGATCTTGAAACCAAAGGTATTTAAAGACAGAACATTTCAAAGGAGCTGCTACATTCAGCTCCTGTCTATACTCTTCCACCTTTAGGTAAAATAGGAACACTGTCTTCACTCTCTATTCTGTTTCATTGGGTCTTCTTGGGGAAATGGGACAAGAGGCTCCTAGCTGGATTAATATGTTCGGGGTACATATGAAGTGATAGCACCTTAGGTTTATAAAGAGCTTCTTTTTATATGTAATGACTTAGACTATCATGAGCATAGTTTAAAAATATCATTGTAAGTAAGGACCCCTGAGGAAAACATTTGTTTTTAGACTTATATTGAGCTAGCTTATGTTTTCAATGTTATACCTGTTAAATGTTTTACCTTCTTGCTTTCTCTCTTAGGATAGATTAAGTGTTATAGCCCCATTTTTGGCTAATTCTCTGGGTTTCTGTTTTTTACTTTGTTAAAATATATGCTTTTTCATTTTGCTTTTATCTGTGATACTGTTACAGAATGTTGAAATATGCAACTTACAAGACTAAAATTTGGTTGTTGAATGACATAAGAAAAATAGCATATTAAAATTTTGCATCTTCTAGTGCATAGATCTTCAGGGAACTGAAAGCTGAGATTAATGTGTTTACTGTTCTTTCCTAATTCAAGATTTCTTTAGCAATGCCTGAGAGAATAGAGCAAAGAGATTAAATTTTCAACCTTGTAGAGCACTAAATTCCACCTAGTTTAAAATTCAGAATTATATAATTGAAATTACTTTTGCTCTAATATTGCTATTAACATTGAGAAAATTAATAATAATATACATTTAACAATGTTAGTTATGAGATAAAGCACAAATAAATTTTTATCTTTTATCTAGTATAAAGGATACCCAAAATATGTCATACACAGTTTAGATGTTGAATATTTACATAAAATTGTGATGTATTTTATACTTGTGTACTGAGTATCCTCATTGCTGTTTCTATATGTATATATACATACAGAAACACAGTGTCTATTCATGGTACCTTGCAGCTTCATTTGTACTGATTGTGAAATTTATCTCTTTGGACAACAACTAGAGTTGAGATCAGCATACTATTTTGCTGTTTGAACAATTCTAGATTTCTGAGTATCTTTTCTAATCAGACACACTGCAACTACGTTTCCAGTCAAAGACACCTGCATTTGTAGATATTTTCACTTAAATGCATTGAAGAAATACGTATAACCTAAGTATGTATTCCAAAGTAGATCTAAAAGTCATTGTTTCATAACCCAGGTGGAGAAAATTGCCAAGCCCACAGACATGCTCATGCCAAGCATTATCTGTGACAACATTTAGACATCTAAAAAAATCTTAATGAGTTATTTTATACACTATCTCTCTTGGAATTGGACTGATGTTTTTTTTGTAATCAAATATACTTATTTCTTTTTGGATTTTCTTTTTTTATTAAAAATTTCCACCTTCTCCCTTCCTTCCATTTCACTCTCACTCCCACCTCCCACTCCCCCTCCCTCTCCAGTCCAAAAAGCAGTCAGGGTTCCCTGCCCTGTGGGA
>LOEQ01014740.1:0-17221 GCA_001685075.1 Bramus lutescens
CCTATCAAAGGGGCCAAGGCAGTTTCTTTATTAACCAATGAAAGTAACACATAAACAGATGACCCTCCTACATCAGTCTGTAAACTGGAATATTGTGTGATCCAATTAAATGTTGAGAGTATGGATGGGTGGATTGATTCACCTCTTAGAGCTGCTTTGATCTCCAGAAAAATGGAAGTCATGAGCCTTGAACTTCAAGATAATCTTTAGATTCACATGAACTATATAATACTTAATAAATATTCCTATGAATGACAACTAATACAGATGTGTTGTGGTCTCATCTTCATCACATAAAACCACAGTTTACCTCTTGATTTAAAGTAATACAACCTTGCTGCGGCTTGCCTTGTTTGAGTAATTTCAGAAAACTTTGCTTTTGGTCAGATTACCTTTACTTGTATGTTGAAAATAGACATAATGGATGCCAATTGCAAAACTATTGATTCAATCTACATCAAATGTGATGATCATTTGAGCCCAGGGTTTTAGTGATGGACTGTGTGTTCAATGTGTAGGACTTACTAAGGGGCTGCTACAGAGAAAGGTGGAAAGGGATTGAGGGTAATGTTTGGTTTTTGTTTGGAGTGCCATAAGGATGTCTCTGTCCTCAACTTAGATGATGAAGACTGTGGAAAAGGGTGTGGATGTTTGACTCGTTCAGGGCATGTCAGATTTGTGAGCTTTGATAGACTCAATACAGAAGCATGAGGCAGCAGCTGAATGTGAATTTTCACATGGGGAGGATTTGAGCTAGGGACAAAAATTTGGTCAAAAGAGACACATACAAATCAAAAGGGAAGAAGGCATTCTTTGAAATTAAGAGATCACAGATGATATGCTTAGATTCATTTCATCAGTGTAATAGAGAAAGAAGTAAGATAGTAGTTGGCTGAGGGTTGAATGGGAACCAAAGAAGTTTCAAAAGTAAATGGATTATTCTCTTAAGTATTTTGGTAGTACAGCAGAAGGGCAAATGGGAGGAGCTGAGGGAGAAAGGCTATGTTTTCTTTAGGCTCTAAATGAGATTGCTAACCACTCCATTCCTCTTATCACCACTGTTCCCCACTGGTTTCTGAAAAGTGTGTATCTGCCTGTTTTTTTCTTGGCTCATCTCCCTCTAACTTGATGTGGGAAGTCCTTCTGTATATGTGTTGCTCTTGTTGGTTAATGATTAAAGCTTCTTTAACCTATGACAGAGCAGAATATAGCCAGGCTGGAAGAGATATATAGAGAGAGTAGGCAGAGCCAAGCAGATGCCATGTACCTGCCAAATAAGAGAGGCATGAGAAACTTACTGATAGGCCACAGCCTTGTGGTGATACACAGATGAATGGAAATGGGTTGATTTAAGATGCAAAAACAAGGTAGAAATATGCCTGAGTCATCAGTCAAACAGTGTTGTAATTAATATAGTTTCTGTGTGATTATTTGCATCTAGGTGGCCAGGAAGTTAATGTGCCCCTAATGACCAACCACCAACTTTGGGTCTGGGTGCTTGTATGCCTGTTCAGGGTTAGGAAGAAAATAGCTGAGAGCATGCATGCCACTCAGCACCCCAGTCTGGACTACCAGCTGAATCAGGTCTACTAGTCATGCTCAGACAGGAGAACATGGCAGATTCCTGCCACCATACACAGAAACATTTCCAGGTCTTGCAGCATGCTGCATGGCAGATTTAGCTTCTATTCAGACAAAAAGGGTTTATTCGCTGCACATTGCTTCCAAGAGTTGAGGTAGTAAATGCAGCTCCCTCCAGCAGTTCCAGAACTGGTGCTGAACATACATCCACCATGTTAAAATGCCAATAGAGGCAGAATCAGCATCCAGGGCCACTGCTACCAAGCTACTTACAACTTTATAAGGGCTCCTTGTCAGAAAATGATTACAGCTATGCATTAAAGACAGATTCATATAAAAATCAACTTCTCAACAGGTCACAGTTGGCTTTAAAAGTGTATATAGGCTTGAGAGAGAGATGAAAAAGAATATAGACAAGAGTACAGTCAGTCATAGATTAAAAGAGTAAAGATAATAAAATAAATATTAAAAAGTAGCAGAATAAAAAGAAAAGCCACATTAAGATGGAAAATATACAGAGAGTCTGAGATATGTATATTATTGTGTTTTCTTTGAACTTTTTGATTGCAGAGAGACATTTTATTCTGGGGGCTTCTATATTAAACCAACATAAAGGTATCCTGACTTCAAAATTTGGGTCTAAGGATATGTTGCTTTGGAAAAGAGGTTCTGCTCTTGTTTCCACAGAAGGTAAGAACCTATGGATTCCTTCCAGACTGATGTGGTTTGACAGAACAAGATCCCCTGAAAGGTATCCATGAACCCTAAAAATACTTTGCCCAATAAACAGTAGGAAGCAGTTTGGAGAAAATTATATTGAAATTCACAAGATTATTGTTTATAAATGTTTGTTTTATTTAAAATAGGATATGATATGGAAATGAATACTTAAATTGGCATGGACTTTGGTTTATTGATACAAATTTAAGGTCAATTTTTATATGTATATTTCTACTCTTGTTTAAAGTATTATGTTTATACAGCTCATTAAAAATGTAATGTATAATTAAAATTATGAAGTATTAGTATCTATAATAGTCAAACTTATAGTCATATTAGGTTTTTCAGATATACAGAAATATATTTCAGGTAGATAAATATTCTTTAAACCTTTCTAAGACTTACAGAATATGACATTTAAAATGTTTGAAGAACTTAAACTTTTCTAGATAGTGAGACATGTCTCCTTCCAGCAGCACCAATTACTTCAGAGAGATTGATGGACATTGAAGAAACTTGTTACCAAATTTGCCTTCAATGTGGCAAGGCTAGACATTTGGACAAGAAACTGCTCTTGCATAGACTGCTTGATGGTATGTTGTACAAACTGGACTTGTAGGACCCATAGAAAATTGACTGCTGGACTTTTCTAAAGAAGGTGATGCCATTCTTCAGGGTTCCTGCTTCACAGAAGAATTTGCCAGACATTCTGCAGGACACAGAAGATATGGACTGACAAATTGCCAATATAGGTGAAGCAATTTTTCCAATTTTCTGCTTCATGGAAAAGTCTACCAGATACTGTGGGCCTATATAGGTGAAACAATTTTTCCAATTTTCTGCTTCAAGGGAGGAAGTGAGGAGGTGGGGCTTTTGTGCAAGGTGAAGAGCAGAGTAAAACCACAGTAGCTGAAGGGAAGAAGCTCCAAGCTGGAAAGAGCTCTGTGGTAAGAACTCAGGCAGGGTAAGACAGTGTGGGGGAAGAGTGTGCTCTGATGCACCTGAGCCAGATCTTGGAGAACCCTCAGTGCTAGGGTAGGCTTATATGGAGTTCAGTGCCCATAGGTGATCAAAGTCCAAAGCATACAATAATGTTCCAGGATCTTTAGAAGAAGTTAGAGTTGATGAAGAATGGGTGTTCATTTCACAGCTGCCCAGACCTGAATAATCACACAAAAGCTAAATTAATTACAACACTGTTTGGTCAATGACTAAGACATATTTCTACCTAACTCTTATTTATGTTTTTAACCCATTTCTATTTTTGAATATCCTATAATTTATTTTGCCTATATTTTAGATTTTATTTTAGTTTATGTTTATGAATTTTTGCCTGTACACACACACACACCTACATACATACATATATGCATATATGCATACCTGTTGTTGGTATGGATCAGAAGAGAGCATCAATCTCCTGGAATTAGAGTTATGGATGGTTGTGAGCTAATGTGGGCTGAGTCATCCACAGCTTTGGACGGACAGCCAGTGCTCTCAATGCAGAGCCAGAGCCATCTCTCTGGCCTCTCAGAGTGCTTGCTGTTTACTACCACAGTGTAATAAGCTTTCCATACTCTTCAGCACCTGAGGTGATTGCATTTTAATAGAGTCACAACCTAAATATTTGTTGTCAGGTCCCATAATTTTATTTTGTATAAGTTACATTTTCTCAAATCTAAGAAACACCAACTTAAAGATTCACCACAAATTTATGCACTATCAAAAACCTCCATAATTAATTAAATTCTACTGAAATGGTGTCTTACAAGATTAGAATTCTTTTAAATATTTTTTAATTTATTTGCATGTCTTTTAAATAGACCTTGCTTCTAGCTTCAAATAAAACCTCCTTGTAAAGTATTAAGATTTCTTAAGTCATGTAGAATCCAGTTGTTTGGAATTACTTTTCATTGGCTATCAGAAGACGCATGTTCCCATGCACTAACATCTTCTGTACCTTCAAGAGCACAATGATACCCTTTCTTTAGAATACCCACAGTCATCTTGGTAGTTGGCCCATACCACTGACACATTAGCAAGTATGGCTCATGACCCTCAGAGACTCAGAAAAAATGCTTGCCATAAAATTGACAATTAACTTTCTTATATGTATTCTCTACTGTGCTTTAAATCATCACAATTAGAGGATTCTTGTTGAAAGGCTTATTTGTTGTAGCTCAAATATGGTAAGTATCTAATATTTTATTCACTGACAAAGTTGAAATAGAGAATAGTTTTAGAATGCACTTTCTTAAAATATTTTTGCTTACCCACAAGTTTCTAGTATCATCTTCTAGAATATGTCTGCAGTGATGTCACAGAGCACTCTTTTAGTTCCTAAAACCATACAGTAGAATTTTACAATATCCTCCTTTTGTAAGAAATACAGAGACAAAAACCCACATTAACTGCTTCCTTTGTAAGAATTTTTTTGTATGGCCCTAAGAAAATTCAAATAAGATCTATTGTTAAATGATAATATTGACATTGATAGTCATTATAAAGTAGCTGTGTGCTTTATGATAAACCATTTTACTTACTTTCTAAAGAAAGCTGATTCTGTAAATGTTATAATCCAGAAAACAGGCCCTCCAATATTAACCAATTATCTAAAAGTATTGAGTTCTAGGGAAAAGCTTCGGATACCGAGCATGTCTTAATTTATTCAAATCCCAAGCCCTCTATATTATTATGCATTTTGTGTCTTTTAGAACCCTTAAAACATTAACTTGGAAGAACCCAAAGAGAGCTAGGCAGATGTTAGGACTGTAAAACTGGTGTATTATGTTGTTTGAAATGTCAAATTCAAAGACTGCATCTCAGTTTAGTTCAAACGCCCTTCCCCAAGGAATCTTTTTTTTTTGTCTTTTTGATTGCTATAGAATTAAACTAGAGCAGTCTCTGTTCTCAGGAAACACATGGTTTAGTTGGGTGTCATTCAAAATGTAGTTTCTGTAGTCCAAGAACCATCCTTGGATCTGCAAATGAAGGGAATAATGAGAGTTGAGTCTGTATTATGACTTGAGCAACTTTTTAAAAACATAATGTTTCCATTGGTTATACCTAGGAGTTTAGAAGGGCAGTAAGTATGAGAGGAATAAAAGCATAGGCAGTTCTATTTTGAAAATGCTAAACGTTAAGTATTCAAATCATATTTAAAGTAAACTAGACTTTTAGATATATAAAAGCATTCAGAGGGAAAGTTTAAGCTAAAGTCATATGTTTGAGATATACTAACATATGGGAAGCACCTAAAATGCCTATATTTAGATCAGAAAACCAAAGTGAATGATGAACCAAGAACGAATAATATTAGGTTATATAGATCAAGCCCCAAGAAATTTTATTAGCGATTATATAGTAGAGAAGGAGCTCACAGAAACAGAAAATAAATAACAAGAGGTAGGTAAAAAAGTAGGAATAAAATGAAATAAATGATTATGGAAGAATAAGAAGTCCAGGCAGCTCATATATGTGCATGCCAAGTAAAACGATGGTCAAGAAAATGGCCAACAGCTGATGGCAGATGGAGTTTTGAGTGACAGGGAGAAAGGCATGTGTTAATGATTCAAGGAGGGACACAGAGATGACAAAAAAGGATTCAATCACTGAGAATCCTGAGAGTATCGTAAGTACCCTTGTTAGGAAAAAGAGCACCTTCAGCTACGGTGCCAAGATTTTAGGAACATGACTGTGTCTCTAATTCTGATAGTGGAAACGTGCGCACGTTCTTGTCTAGGAGGTTTTAAACTAGAAACTATTAGGTAAGATGATCCTCTAAAATGGAGGTAAGGAGAATAAATGGATTTCAAGAGATGGAGGGAAGTCTGTACTACTTTTTATGGAGGAAAAAATGAGAAATTTCAGACTAACCTTATAGAACTGCTTAGCAGTGGAAACAGCTGCTTGAGGACTGAGGGTGTGAATCGAAAGTGCAGTCATACACCAAATAGCTGGGTTTTTCTCATTATTTGGGGGCCTCGATAAATTAGGTAGAGGAGTTTATTCTGAGCTTCTGTTGTGCCACCTGAGGGGGGGGAGAATACGAAAGGAAGACAAGGTTTTCGAGAAGAATAATTATAATGTTGGATAGAGAAAGAAGGGAAATGCATAAAGAACTCTGATGAATATAAATAGTAGGGCAAATGCCTCTGACTTCAAGTAATTATTATAGTTTAAATGAATCTGTAAATTAGTTCGAAAGTTTCTGTGGGAGAACACAATATGGATATATTGTAGATATGACAGTGTATGAGAGAGGAGTAAAGAGGGCGGAGAGAATGTTGCAGTGGAGAGAAGAA
Source organism: Bramus lutescens (assembly GCA_001685075.1). NCBI lineage: Eukaryota > Metazoa > Chordata > Mammalia > Rodentia > Cricetidae > Bramus > Bramus lutescens. Next base: position 6,606 of record LOEQ01014740.1, read on the forward strand.
AAGATGATTGGAGGCTCTTAGATTTTGTCATCTATCCTCAAGTATTTTATCACAGAATTTTTAATTAATTTTTATTGAGCTCTACATTTTTTTCTGCTCCCCTCCCTGCCTCTCCCCTCCCCTTCAGCCCTCTCCCAAGGTCCCTATGCTCCCAGTTTACTCAGGAAATTTTGTCTTTTTCTACTTCCCATGTAGATTAGATCCATGTATGCCTCTCTTAGGGGCCTCATTATTGTCTAGGTTCTCTGGGATTGTGATTTATAGGCTGGTTTTCTTTGCTTTATGTTTAAAAACCTCCTATGAGTGAGTATATGTGACAATTGTCTTTCTGGGTCACAGAATATTTTAAAATAAGACAGTTCAATTCCCTTCCCCAAGAAGTTGTATTGTTCATCTTTAAAAGAATACATGAAATTGGCAAAAAATAAAATAAAATGATGATAATGACTATATCTTGAGTTCTTTTGCAGCATTTAAAGAAGCACTTAAGAATAAATTCTTTGGGGACTCCCACATGCATTCCTAGTGGTGGTGGGAGGGGTTTCCTGACTTTGGAGCTCTGTATCAGGAAGGACCCTGTTGACTACCCAAGGCTATGTGCCCACTCTTGAGTATTGGAACCATTTCCAGAGGAAATGAAACTACTGGGAATTCAGCAGCCTCCCACATAGTATCTTCCACATTGCTTCTTTTAGGACTACTTTTATAACAGTGCTCTTTATTCATTCAAAGGTTCACATTAGGACTGTGCTCACAAATGGGCCCTGGCTTTTGTGTCTAAACAGAGATAAATAATGTGTGCCCAGGACACACTGGTGTGACTGTTGATGACAGAAATGTGAGCACATGCCAAGAATGTGTGTGTGTGTGTGTGTGATTTTAGAAAAATGATAAAATGCATTTTTAGTAAAGACAGTACCCAGAGACACTGACATAGACATCCATTTATGCCTATTATGGGTATCTCTGAAGTATTGTACAGCTGTTTGCTCTTTCAGAATTGCTTTGAGAGGGACCAACCAGCACTGGAGGCTATCACTAAAGGAAGAAGTTTGGAATCTGCTGTAGTTGGAAAAACTAAAGCTCCAGATGAGAGAGCACATATTTTTAAGCCATGCTACCCTCTTTCACTCTTGAAGTCATGCTGAATTTTCCTTTTATTTTAAAGCAGTTTTGTATTCAATTGTCCTTCTATACAAAGGAGATATAGCCAGCGCTTCTAACTTTATACTTAGAGTGGTTCACAAGATGAGAGAGAAAAGAATATAGAAGCAATAGGATTATCTTAACCAAAAATTAGCATTTGTTGAAAACTTACTGTGGTAGAGAGTGCACAAAATTATTCCATATGTGTAACATTTATCTGTACAGGTAATTTATGCGTTAAGTACCCTTACAAAGTGCATGCACTTACCTTGTCTTACAAATTTGAAAACTGGAGCTCAGAGAGGTTAAGGAGCCTCTCATGTGACAGAGCTACTGATGTTAGAGCCAGCATGCAATAAGATCCTACTTATTCCAAAGTTTATAGTCATTATCCTAAGGTTAAGATGCACCAACTTTTTATTTGAAATATAGTGTAAAGTCGGTGGTATTGGGACCAAACTATCAGAATTTCTGAATTCAGTTCCTAACTTTCTACCACATACATTTCTAAGAAGCCCTCCAGTGGCAAACTCTCAGAGGTCTAAAAAATAAACCCTCTGGGGAGTATGTCTGTTCACAGTCAGTGTACTTAAGGAAGGTCCTCAGGACTGTTTCTTGAGAATGTTATTCCGTGATTTCGTTTCATTGTACTGTCTCCATCTAGAAAAGATTATACAAAGACCATTCCTTCTTGCCACCTGGCACGACTTTCTTACATCAAGCCATTTCAATGGATGGTAGATAGCTATACTTTTAATGTCAATGCCTGAAATAAGTAAGTAAATAATTTATGATGTCTGCTCTGGGCTGTATAAAAGCACATCCGTTTGAAATAACAAATGCACATCAGCAAAATATTTAATACTACTTTAGGAAAGAAGATCTGAGCTGGATATTGAAATTCAAATTGCTGGCAGACATCCCACTTTCCATAAAAGAAAAGGGATATGATTTCACAGCTCTGGGGGTATTTTTACATGAAAGAAAAGAATTAGCAAGCAGGGCAGTCTATGTAAATGACAGGAAGAACAATTTCAGCCATGTTTGGAGGTATGCATTTAGTCATTCCAAAACTATAAAAGTAGAGTGTTCTAATGTCTGCATGGACTACAAGAGTCTACACAGACCTAGAGTGACCCACCACAGGGGATCACATTTGGTATTTCCTAAGGTTCTTATTGTTGCTTGAGGGGAGGGTTACAATAGGTGACAAAGGAAACACAACAGAAAGAAATCCTTGAATCTGAGTTGAGAAGATTTTAGTGGAATCCCTGCTTTGCTGCAGCTAAGCCCAGAAGTCCTGAGCAGGTCATCTGAATTTTCTTTTTCCCACTCCTGTTGTAAAGACAAAGCTCCACGGAGGAAGTTCTAATATCAAATGAAGAGAAACAGAGTCAATATGAGTATTTTCTACGTTCTCATGCCTTTTCCAACTTTATTTATGAAAATTATTAAACCTGTTTCTCAGTGAACATCATGTGTTCATGACTTTCATACATTCATGATGTGCTTCCCTCAAGGAAATCAACTATAAGATTCAAACTCTTTATTACATACTTCAAATACGATATAAAGTTCAGGTATAGGTGGTAAGGAGATGCAAATGAGCGGAAATTGAATTCTGTCCTAAAGATTCAGCAAATGCCCTACAAAGAAAGAAGTAGTTGAATTTAGGATTGAAAGATAAAAAATTATTTAACAGCTAAAAGAAAATGAACACAGCCTTAAGGCAGCGAAACTAAGGGATCAGCATGAGTACAGTCCTGGAAGTGTATCATTGTATGGTGTGTTCATGCTATGACAAGGAGCTCTTGGGAGACTGACCATGGGTCAGTGGAACAATGGACTGAGCTTATCTTGGTGCCAGAGTATTAAGGGATTTGAAAATCCATTTCCAGCTTCACCAGAGTCAGCCTTGCTTTATTTCATAAAAAGTGCATCACAATGAGCTGGCATCACACATCTGTACGTGACAGAGACTTGGAGTTCTAGGGTTTAATAGTCGGAAGCAGACCAACAAAATGTAGCCTGCTTTACTGGGTTGCTATGGGCAGGTACCTTAGTCTCTGAAGCCTAAATTTCCCTAGACTATGAAATAGAGACTGCAGACTGTTCTTAATAAAACAAATGCTGGTTATTGATTCCACATTGATTGGTGCTGGAGGAGAGAGGGGTATTCCTGATAGAAGAAATTTCTGCTAAAATTTGTAGGGCTAGAAAGGAGAGCAAAAGTCAGAATCCTTCCTGTTTTTGAAGGCATAGCAAGACTATCTTAGGATTTCAGGCTTTGTGACCTTGGCAAATATCTACATTTAGAGCTGCACTTTTCCTATCTACACGGTTAAGCCAGGTGATTTTTTTTTTATCAACTTGTCGACTTTAACATTGTAAGATTTTCACCTTCAAAACTTTCCCAAACCCTTACTTAAAAGTACTCTGTTTTTATCTGTGCTTGCTTCACCCCAGACTGCCGGGCTGCATGGCCTCTCTCTGCTTTGCAAAGAATATTGCTTAGAGGCAGAAAAGACAGAAGCCATAAACCTAGTCTAGCACTGGATTGCATTTCTGAATTCTCAAGCTGGGATACCAAAGGCAGAGTCTTGGGTAAGCACTAGAACTGGCTGAAACTGCTAATTGGCAGACAGAGTGCAAGCAGGAAGTCAATACCACAGGCGTGCCTTGTGCATTCTTATTCTGAGTCATGCAGAAATTTATGTCAGTCATGAGATGTATGAAAATTGCTAACCGCAGGTGCCTCATGCAGAACAAGAATCAGAAGCACAAGTCAGTAAGCAGGAGACTAAGGCTAGTGAACCAGAGAAACCTCAAAAGTCCTTTACCATTCTAAAGTTGACTTAAGATTGAAACAGAACAAGTCATAGCAGAAACAACTGGAGTCAGGAGGCCTGAGTTCAAACTATGATGCAACCACAACTTATTTATGGCTTTCAACAGCTCAGTTATTCTGTGTGGGTCTTGACGTTTCTTTGTGCAATGTGCATTATAATAATTCATACTTCTTAGAAGTGCTGTGAGCCTCACCTTATACTATTTTATTCATTAGATTAATTTAATAAATATGTGTTGGTAGCTGTACTACCAATACAAGTAAAGCAGTAGATGAAAACCTACATTAAAATTGTAGGTATAAATCAAACATTAATGTCTTACATTTGTGTGATGATCTAGAAATGTTATACCACACAAATGTAAAATAGAATCTTTCTGTACAAGGGCTCTTAACTTGCTCAGAGATTTCCATGTGCTAGAAGCTTGAATGTAAGTAACATTACACTATATTTTATTCTAAACCAGTAAACCTAGTCTTAAACCACGACCAGATCATTCTTTTATATTGATGGATATTCCTTTGCACAAAATTGCCAGATTCTGTTGGAGTTTCTGCTTCACTCCTCAGTTCTGTTCTTAAGTATAGTATCTGGTAGATCCGAAGTCATCCGAAGAAAGAGACCATTAGACATTTGGGTCCAGAAGGTAGTCCTTGATTTATCCTAATCATTTCTCTTGACTGTGAAATTGCTTTTCTGAGTTCCTCTCAGGACAGGAGACAACCAAAGAATACTAGTGTGGTCACTGCCTTCTGAGGGAAAGACTGCTAAAGTCTGTTCATGATCCATTGTTTCCCATCTCGTCTTTCTCTCTCTTTGCTTGCCTCACCCCCACCCACTTCCATATTCTAGGCTGACTGCACAGCCCTTAAATGACAGTATGGGATATTCACTTAATTTTCTTTGAGTCAGGGTCTTGTTAAGCAGCATACACTGGACTTTTACTATTACTTCCTAGACCTCCATTATCTATTGTCTTTTAAAATATGTCTCTGTCACTGAGCCCTGTCTGACCCAGAGAACCTGGCTTGAATCCCTGAATTCGAATCATTGCTAGTTTGAAAATATGATCCCCATCCCAACCATAAAGCCTCTAGGACCTGGAACTCTCTGCCTGGCACATATTTTGTTCCCCTCTCCTCTCCAGTCATTTCCTTCGTTTCCCTCTAGAATTGTCCTAGGATGCAGAGATGTTATTCCTAAGTTTTAGTCATCACCACTTACTTCGGTCAGCTTCACCTTTTTCTTCTCCCCTCTCCTCTTCCTGCTTTTGCCCTTATACACACTGTTAACTTTTATTTTAGATGTTGTTTCATTAAAAAAAAAACCTGAACAAGGCAAACTACCCTGAAGTTGTACATCATTCCCGACATAATGAGTATTGACCTTTACTGACAGGTCCTCCTTTTTCTTGTCCATACTAAAGACAGAGAAAGACAATGAGAAAATGTATCACTGAAACTGACCGAACTTTGCTGCTCTAGCATCAAACATATCAAACATGCTTAAATTTTACTGTCAACTTGATTGGAATAATTAAGACCTATAGAATTGATAGGGTACTCCTTTTATGTGTGCCTATGAGGATTCTTCCAAACATGTAACTGAGAAGAGAAGATCGACCCTGAATGTGGGTGACATCATCCCATGGGCTGGGAGTCCCAGATTGAATGGAAAATGGAAAGAGAACAAGCCAATTTATTGCCAGCATGTCTTTCTCTATGCTCTGTATGCCCTGGAGATTTGAGATGATGAGGAGTCCTAGTCACGCCTGTGGTATGGCTTTCCAGGCAAGACAGAATGCATTCTTAGAGCTACAACCCAAAATAATCCTCCTTAAACTTGCTTCTTATCATGTAATTCGGCCACAGTAATGAAAAGATAACTAATGTAGCTTTCTAGTCTCTCTTAGTTCCTCGCTGTGTTTTAGTGGAATATGTTATCTTTTAGACATTAATTTCTCCCTGTCTTTTGTTTTATTGCCTCTATTCTGACAAGTCTAGGACACTAGGTACTGATACTTAAAAGATAATTTTTGACCTGAAGGTGTTACAATTTAGAGTAAGGGTCACCACTGCAAGAACAAATTGTAGAGAGATAAATATAGTAGGAAAGGTAATTGATACTCCCAAGGAAGTCTGGGTTACAGTGTTTCCCTCACAGAAATATTCTGATGGTAAAAAGGAAACGACCTGGGACAGAGAGGCCAGCTACTGAATCAGATCATCTTGTTTTGCACTGACTGGCACTGAGGGACTGGTCAAAGGTCCCATTGGTAATTAATGGCTGAGCTCAGCCTATCCTTTCCAATGTATTCTCTGACTTTTTGCACTTTTACTTTAACATGGTATTGGGATTCATATGTTAGGATTATTTCCAGACCTGGGCTTTTGAGAAGCTTGCTGCCCCCCTTTAAAATTTAGACAACGATTTACCTGGTTTCAGACTGTGCTCTGCAAGTAGCTTCATTCTTTTCTGAGATGAGCCTGGAAATTGGGCAGTGTTTCTGTTCCCACACCCCATTCTCCTTTCACATTTAGTGGGATGTAGGAAAGCACTGGACCGCAGCAGTGACATTTTTATAAAAAAGAGTGCATTGTGGCCTTTGTTGGGGAAAGCATGTAGCTCTAAGCCGTCCTGCTTTTCATTTTCCTTCCTCTGGGAGCTCGGCCCCCACCAGAGGGAACTGCCTCTCGTACTCATGCTGGAAATTGTATTCTGTAATTAAAATCAATAACAAAACAGACACACAGCAGAAAGGTCACAGAACACAACAGAAAAACATTAGGTAGCATATTGCCAGGTATCAAAATAGATTTTTGAACCTCTGTTTAATCTGCAAATGCCTAAAGCCATCTGCGCAAGAAAGGCAGTGTGCCCTCAGTCCCAGGCTCACCTGGCGGGGGCAGAGGGATGCTAAAATTCTTCAAGGCCCAGCTTGCCCAGTGCAGCATGGCCTCTCATTAAGCCAGTGACAGGCTAGAGTAAACTTTTAGCCTTGGAAAGCTACTTGCAACCTGTGTCCTAGATCGTTTGCTGTGGCCTTCCCAGTGTTTACACACTTCTTAAGGTCCAAGTTCCCTGATCTATTACTGACTCGACACATTTTCCCCTTAAGATAGAATAGTTGATGTTACCCTTCTGGTCCCCCTGTCCTCAGATCATGTCAATTTTCAACTCTCAGACTGTTCCAGCCCTGGCCTGCGCCACTACAACCACTGGGGTTTTATGGACTTATCTCTGTCTCCATGAGTATTCCCAGGGGAACTCTTCTTCCTTTGTCCACTTTTCACTCCTCTTCTGTTCTGCTGTCCAGGCCAGGCACTCAGCAGAGCTGGGGTATTCATGTTCAATCCCACAGCCACTCTTGTTACAGGTAAGTGAAGTGACTTGCTATACTGCAGCAGGCCAGCAACTGAGTTACTGTTCCAGCCACACATCCTGGAGCCTCTCATACTCATATCCATTCCAGAGAGAAAAACACACCTACCATTGCATCAAAAAGACAGCTTCACAGCCCCATTATAACCCGTAGAGATTTTCAATGAGATGGGATGCTTTGTCCATAGGAACAGGAACATGCCCAGTACTTCTGGGTAAGATTGTGTCTTAGTTAAGGTTTCTGTTGTTATATGATAAGATGCCATGACCAAAATCAAATTAGGGAGGAAGCTATTTCTCTCATCTCACTTGAGGTCCCTTCTTCTCAAATGACTCTAGCCTATGTCAAGTTAACCAAAACTTGTCGGCACAGATGGCATATTAGAAGCTGTGTCTCTGTGACCTAGAGATAGAGTCAGGGTCAAAAACAGAAGCCTGTATGCCATCCCCTACTGGACATATAAGAGAAGCCAGATGGAAAAAGTCAGACATAGCTAAAGAAGCATGATCACGGAGAAAGAACAGTATGGGAGCCCAAAGCTGAGAGTCTCCAAAAAGTGCCCAGATTGACTTAGCCTGAGAAATCGCCATCAATGCCACTTCCTAGCCAAGCAACAAAACAGGAGGTGGAGAAGTATGCCAGTCTTGTCCTAGTGCCACATATAGGGGTGAGCACTCACAGACAGGAATCATGGAACACTTACAAAGGAAAAATAATTAAGAGAGTATCAATAGCCAGTATTAGACTGGGAAGAGAACAAGCCCCCAATGGCAAGAGTAACTTTAACTCAGATAGATGGTTCACACCTATCAGGGTCTAAATCACAGAAAGGCCCACTTAGACAGTCCAAGGTCATCCCCAGCACACCAAAGATGAGAGGTGTAACTGGTGAGAAGAGGGGCGTGTCTCATATTAGAAACTCCAGCTGAAAGTGAAATCCCTCACAGAAACTCCACCCACAACTTGTGTTATGTACCTAGGCTTGAACTCCTCCACCCTGCCATGCAGAGCCTTCTGTGGAAACACCCAAAGGAGTGGGAGAAACTGCACTCAACCCTGCTAAGAACAAATAAGACTGATCTGATCGTATCTTCTATTTTGTTTTCCTACTTATTAATCTGTTTCTATTATTTATACTTTTGCCCTTCATTTTTTACCTTTTTTTTTGTTCTAGCTTGTATCTAGATAAGTAGGCTTTTATTGTTATCAAAGTTATTAAGGTCTGAGCCTGTGCCCTGGTGGCCCTAACACATCCATCCCCAGAGATCAACAAATAAACACAGGAAGTCACTATGGTACTCCACAAGCTCCTAACTCTTCTGTACCAGAAACCAGGTAATGAGAGAGCTAAAATTCCAGAAAAGATTTCAGAGTCCTACTTTTAACGAGATCAGTGGCTGCACAGTAGACTTAAATAAACAGATGGATTAAGTGCAGAAATTAATTCAGGATTTAGATAAGAAAGTTAGCAAAGTGAAAGGAAAGGTCAGGGATTTGGAGGAGAAGTTCAAAATCACAGAGGAAAAACAAAAAGAAAAACCTCATTCAAAGAACCAAACAGAAATCCTGAAAGTAAACACTCAATTAATCAGAAAGTCAATGGAAATTATCAACAGATAAGTAGAAGGAGTTTCAGGGATGGAGAGCAAAATCAAAACAATAATATATTCAGACCTACATAATGAAAAACTCTAATGAGTATGAACAATTTTCCAAGAACTGGATCCACTGTGAAAGGAACAGAGATAAAAGTCTACAGGCACAGACAATTTAGTCAACGAAAGATTTCAACAGAAGACTTTTCAGAACGAGGGAGGAAATGGGCATTTTTAAACATAGTTACTTCCACATTTATTATAGCATTGCTTATACTGTAATGTTATGACATATCTATTTACTGTATTTTGCACACATCTTCAGTATCTGTATAGGCAAGCATCTCATGTATTTATTGTTGTCTTTTCAGTGCTTGGCAGAGAAAATTACATATGGCAGGTGTGCAATGAATGAATGAGTCTCGTTTCTGTCAACGGGATTAATATGAGAAAATAGTAAGATATTATCAATGAAAGCATTTTTCATATTTCAGAACGTTGTCGGGATGTGTTGTGTTGGCTTCTTACTTCAGTGGTCTGAGCAATAAGTGTCTAAGGCAATCACTGAAGCAGATGGAAGCACCCCCATCAGGGAAAGATTGTAAGAGAGAGCTGACGTCTGTCCCATCTAAATCGCTGTTTTAGAACATGGTGCGCTCTCTACAGGACACTAATTTGGACCTTCTGAAACTCATCCCTAATTACTGCTGATAATTAGTTGCAATTTAACATCCTTAGGGTAATTTGTTGTGGAACAAATTGTATCTATTTTCTTTAGGAATTTCTGTCCTTTCCTTTGATGTCTCGCCCAATATCCCTTTCCATGAAACAAGAGTGTAATTAGGAAATGTGCACCTAGTTGTTCACTCTTAAAATCCCATAACTCTTTACAATCCCAGAACTCTTAAGGCTAAAACAGGAAGCTTTAAGGTCAAAACAGCATGCGCTGCATGGTGACTGTAGTAAGAGCAGCCTAGACTATATAGTGAGAGACTGTCTCAAAGTCACAAAAACAAATAAAACCTATTTTTTTTCAATTAAACTATGTTTAGAGGAAGAAACATGCCTGAATAGGACCAAGCCCAAAAGTCACCTTTACAAAAGCCCTTTGCTGAGCTCCTCTGTAGAGTATGTTCTAAGTGCCATTGAGGGGCTGTAGCTAGGACAGTCAGGCACTGTTCAGAAAAGGAGAAAGCCACTCACCCCTTCATTCCTTCACAAAGTTTTAAAATTTTTATCTGTACCAAGCTGTGTACTAAGTGCTAAGAAAGCAAGAGGTAACCTGGTGTAGATCTCATCCTTAGCTTGTTTGTTGCAGTCTAATAGAGAAGTCAGGCTTGGGAGCAGACAGCCATAGGCAGTTTGGTGATGATTACAGAGAAAATGATCAAAACTGGCTACAGAAACCACCAGTTATAGTAGAATCAGAGAAGACATCCAACCTTTATAATTGCTGTGACTACCTAAGCCCTTGTCAGATGAAGAATATGAGCCTAAAGGAGGTAGGAAACATTAAAGCAAGTTCATTTACGTTGCTGAAGTTAGGATCATCCAAGCCTAGGACATAAAATGTATTTAGGGTAGAGACCAATCTGCTTTGGGGAAAAAAAAACCACTTCATAAGTTTAAGAAAATAACTACAAT
>LOEQ01014741.1:4426-17220 GCA_001685075.1 Bramus lutescens
TGCGGTAAAGAATTACATTTGACCATTTTTTTCATTAAAAGAAGTTATTTGCTAGAGAGTAGGACAAGAGGCGTTGGTAAAAAGGGAGTAGGAGACAGGATGCAACGAACTAGGGTGACGTCGTTCTTCAGGGAAGCCCCTTTCTTCTCTCTCTCTCTCTCTCTCTCCCCTTGTTACTTTTTTATTTATTTTATTTTATTTTTGAGAAAGGGCTTTTCTGTGTAACAGTCCTGGCTGTCCTGATGTCCTGGAACCCACTTTGTAGACAGGCTGGCCTTGAACTCACTGAGGTCTGTCCTCCTCTGCTTCCTAAGTGCTGGGATTAAAGGCATGCGCCACCACTGCCCCTGCCATTCTTTTGTTTTTGACATTTAGTATTGAGTCTTTTGGTCAGAAAGGAATGCCAGAGTGATATCTGTGGGCACAGTGTGGGGCATCATTTGAGAGTTAGACTTTAAATTTCTAATTTCTATTTACCATAGGACAATTGAAGCAAAAAAAAAAAAATCTTGCTTCTTTTCTCCAAGCCATAAGGGAAAAAAGAAAGATTTCAAATTTCTTGTTAATAATATAGTTCTTCTGTTTTACATTGCTACTAGAAGCCACCATTGACTGAGTGGCTTATAATCAATACAAGTTTGTTTCTCGTTGTCCTGGAGAATGGGAAGTTCTAGATTTAATGCCAGGCTTTTAAAATCAATATGGCATTGCAGATTCAAAGTTGAAGCTCTGTGAGTGAGGTTGCTCAGGTCTGACTGTTGCTTCTTCACACGGACCAACCGTTAGTCTTTGGTCAAGTTAAAACTCCAATCACTTTCTTCATGTTAATGGTGCTAGTATTGGTAGAAATCTTGTAACTTTGTTGAAAAGATTCAAAGAGAGAATCCCCAAAAGTGTTTAATGTGATTTGTAGAGCAAGTGTGATATTTAGAAAATGTTAGTTAATATCATGGACATAGAGAAGTCCCAAGAGTACAAAAGAAGGCACTTCATTCAGAGCCAGTTCCCTTCAGCTTTAACTAAGAAAAAAATTTGTTTATAGGAATTCAAATCCTACTGAGAAGTCAAATGTGTAATTTGACTCAATTGTACCTAGATGGAAATTCATCATAAGCATTCACTAATCACACAAAGCCCCCTAAGCAGTTTCTGAGATGAGGGCCCTATAATTGCTCCTAGATCATGGCCTTTGTTACAGCTCGTACAACCATGAACTCTCTTTCAGGTAGCCCATTTCTGTCAATGACCGGACCTAGCTCCGTTTCCATTACTTAGGCTTCTCAATCACAAAATTATAGATTCCAACATGAAACCCACATCTGAAAAGGAGGAGCATAAAACTTCCACTCTGTGGGAGAAAGAATTCCAGCTGTGACTACTTATTACGGAAGATTTATTCCCAAGGCATGCAGCTAGTGAGAACAGGGGTGATTCTATTTGATTTCAATTGTACTGTGCACCTTGTCAAACTGGGTGTTTCTGTCAAGCTTTAGCTGCTCTTCTCAACCTTCTTAATGCTGCAGCCCTTTGATATAGTTCCTTCACTCTACGCCGACCCTCAGCCATAAGATTATTTTTATAGTTGTTGCTACTTTATAATTGTAATTTTGCTACTGCTATGAATTATAATGTAAATATCTGATATTTCCCATGATCTTAGCCAACCCCATGAAAGGGTTGTTTGATTCCCAAAGGTATCCCAATCCACAGGTTGAGAAACAATACTTTAGAGAGTCTTAAAAACAGAATATGTCTGTTATGATTTGAATGTGAAATATCCTCCGTAGGTCATGGGTTTGAAAACCTGGGCCCCAGCTGGGGGAGCCATTTTTGGGAAAAGGTGGAACCCCGATGGAGGAAGTGGGCCCTGGGGTTTTAGAGCCCTCCCTGCTTCTAGTCATCTCTCTATTTTCTGACTGCAAAGTGACCAGTTGCTTCACGGTGCCACTACACTGTACCCTTCATGAAGGACTGCACCCTCAAGCCACGAGCCAAAATAAGCCTGGCCTTCAGCTGTGTCTGCAAGGTGTTCTGCACAGCGATGGGAAGAATCACGGATGCAGTGTTTTTATTTTATTGAAATGCTTCTGGTTTTGTCAGCTCTCAACAAAACAGCCCACCTGTTGAAGAAGCTATTAAGAACTGATGACTGTACCACAGAAACGAAATCATATACTTAACACAACTCTATAGGAAGTCTTGTCTGGGGAACTGGATCTCACTAAACGCTGTGCCTACTTACTTCTGTCCCCATTTCAACTGCTGGGTAACTTGGGGGGAAGTTGTATAAAATTTTGGGAAAATTCTGCCTGTTGTGCTGGCTAATCTTCAGCCAGCTTGACACACAAACTAGAAAGGAGGGAACCTTAGTTGAGAAAATGCCTCCATAAGATCAAGCTGTAGGCAAGCCTGTAGGGTATATTCTTAAGTAGCTATTGATGGAAGTGATCCACCTAGCCCATTTTGGGTAGCCACTGGAAGCAAGCCAGTAAGCAGCACCCCTCCATGGCCCCTGCACCAGCTCCTGTCTCCAGGTTCCAGCCCTGCTCAAGTTCCCGTCCTGACTTCCTCCAGTGATGAACAGTGTTGGTGAATAGTGCTGTGGAAGTGTAAGCCAAATAAAGACTTTCCTCCACACCTGTAATCTTCCCAAATTCTTGGAACTGATTCTTTGAGATCCAGGCAACTTCATAAGCGAGAAATTCCAACGAATTTGTATGTTGAATGAACAGGGGACCAAGTGCGAAGGGAGACTCAGTTGGCACAAAAGTTTGAATCTTGTTAAAGTTGATGTTCACAATAGATTCAGTTCTATTTAGATGCTTTCTTTCCATATATACACTTGGTAGCATTGGGAGGACCTTAGACTATTGGTAATAGTGGTGATTAATTGTGGGACACTTACTGTGTGCCAAGCTATAATTAATACTCTACATTCAGAATCACAATTTCTATTTGCTGAATGATATATAGCCTTGCTACCCTATCATCCCATTTTAGAAACAAGGAGGTATTGTTTGCACAGAAGTAATTACTCATTACTGAACAGTAATGACTGCCTTTGACAGTCTGTTAAGAATATTACTATTTTTTAAAATTTGTTTGCTTGTTTGTTTATTTTGTTTTTGCATCTCAACCAAAGTTTCACCTTCCTCCTCTCTCTCAATCCCTACTCTCTCCCTCTCCTCCCATCCACTCCTCCATATCTCTTCAGAAAGGGGCAGGCATCCTATCAACTAGCTTAGCATCTCAAGTTGCAGTGAGACTGGGCACCTCCTCTCCTGTTAAGGCTGAATGAGGCAACTCAGTAGGAGGAAAGGGTTCCAGAAGCAGGTAACAGAGTCAGAGACAGCCCCTGCTCCCACTGTTTGGAGTCCCACAAGAAGACCAAGCTATATAGCTGTCACACATACACAGAGTGTCTAGGTCAGTACCATGAGGTTCCCTGGTTGCTGGTTCAGTCTCTGTGAGCTCCCATGAGCCCAGGTTAGTTGAATATGGAGCTTTCTATGGTTTTCTTGACCCCTCTGACTCCTACAATCTTTCTTCCCTATCTTCTGCAGGATTCTCCAATGCCTGACTCCCTTTGATATGTTGCAGTAGTTCCTAGTCATACAAGACCTCTTCCCCAAAGCCTTTTATACTTCCTCTCACTCTGTCGCCTACAGGACACTAGAAAACATTTGTAAATACAAGCCACCAATTGACTAGACTTTATTGGTGCTAGCAGTCCTGTTCCATAAACCAACTATCTGTTGACCATGAGCTTTTGTTCTGTAAGAGCACTCAGAACCCAGATTCTGGGTTTGAGAATACAGAAGTCATGGAGTCCTTTAACATGAGTAGTGCCTCAGTAGCCGGAGTATCCATCAGCTATTGTTTCAAGTGTGTCACATCTCCATTGTTTTAAGATCCAGTTAAGGAACTCAGAACTCTGTGACACCTGTTTTGTTTTCGCTCTCTTCTTCAAGCGAAGTGACCACATATACTTGATGGGCATATTCCAGATGGACATCTTCATCTTCATCCAGATGCCAAAATCACCCATTGTGGACATGCAGAGGGAAACAGCATGTAGTGCTTGGGAGTGCTATCCCTTCAGGGTGACAGCATCTTGCTTATCTTGTATCGAGGGTTTCATTGTAGATGACTTTTTTTTTTTATCTACCTCAGTTATTTCTACTTCCTAAGTATCATGGAAGAACTGTGTGAGGACATTTCAATAAACCAAGTGGCTTTTGCGGATGGTTCTATGCTATAAAGTAGAGCTGTTTAAGGGTGAGAGAGTTAAGTGACATGAAGGAGGCTATCAGGGGCTGCGTGGGGTCACACCGTGTCCCCGCAACAGCGCTGTGTTGCTATCAGCAGCAATTATGATTATTATTCCTCAGAAACCAAGAATTATATGTATATACAATTTAATTTATAACATAATTTATTTGTAATATATTACATACACATATATAATTTAATTCTAACACAAGGGATTTGCATAGCCTGGCCAGTGAGTGAGCATAGATGTATGTGTGCGAGTATAGGAATATGTGTGTGAGCATAAGTGTATGTGGGTGTGTAACAAAAGTGGGAAATGAAGTAGGATTTCTCCACATTTGTTGTCAAATAGGAAAGAAAACCTTGCTTATTGTGACTCCGAGGAAAAAGAAAGTCCATAGCTGTTTAAAAATCTCAGGCTTGGGAAGGTCAGTTGCTGCAGAAGCCACGGGTGTGTTTCTGGCAAGGAGTTCTGTTCACATGCCTCTGCACTGGGGGCACTCCTGTAAAGGCAAACGAGAAAGGATGCACTCAGAGAAGGATGCTCCATGGCCAAACAGGTCATAATTCATGTTGCAGTGATGCTGTGCTTGGAGGAGAGAGAATGAAACATTTATGGAAATGGCTCTTTCCCAGCCATACATTGTTTGTCAAAAAGAGTATGGCAGAGCAGGAGTTATTTCCCCAAGAGACCCAGTGCTGTTTTTATTTTATTTCAGATCTAGACTGTGTTAATTTCAGTGATGGGAGGAGAAAGACCACTGACCCAAATCATCATGGCCAAATTAATTGAAGCAAGCAATTAATTAAAACAACCTTTTTATTCCTGTATTCAGGCTGTCTCTCCCTAAGGTGGAGTTCAAAGAGTCAGTATTGGACATGAAGAAAGTAGGGTTTTTATAGCTCAGGGGTAAGGGGTTTCCCAAATGGAGGATTTTACAGGCAAATAGGCAGGGTTACAGAAGCAGAGCATAAGCATAATAAGCTGATCATGATAACCTTTTGAAACAGAGGCGTGGTTGCCATTTCCTGGAACAGGCTGTACCGAACCACTTGTTGCTAAGGTTACGGGTGTGCATAGCCTAATCCTTGAGAAACAGATTTAATCATAACAGAAATGAACCTAGTTTGCTTCAACTAGAAGATGGTTTTCAAGCCTAAGGTGAAGGCAAGCTGGTTCATCAGCTGCATTGTGAATATTTGGAGGTGTACCCTTCATGGGTTCATATTCACAACTTGATCCATTGTGACTGCCTTATCTCAGGTCTTTCTGAGCGACTAGGTAGGTTTTCTTGCAAGAGGTTGGGAAATAATTCAACTAGGGTTCTTGAATAGGCATGTGCTTGGGGCACCTGAAAAATAGAAGCAAAGTATGTGTGTGTGTATGTGTGTGTGTGTGTGTGTGTGTGTGTATGACATTGAAAATAATATAACCATTAAAAATTGCAAAGAAACACTCACAGTATCTTTTTTATTGTAGGACAAATATAAGGTAACTTCTCTCCTAACCCAAGCAATCATGTCTACAAAAGTTAGAACCAAGCTGGTATCATTAGTGTATGTACTATGGTAAAAGTGGGGACTTTGAGAGTGATGGAGGCTTTCTCTCTTACTTCAGGTGAACATAAATGGGGTGCTGGGGCTCCAGACAAATAGTCACTAAAGCAACACAGGCTAATGATGCCTGGGTTCTTTGACTTGAGACCTGGAAGAACAAAATTCATAGGCACTTAGAGGCTCAATTTCGAAGGAGGTGTAATATAGAATTATGGAGGGTGCAATGGTAAAAATAAAGTGGCACTGTTCCCCAAGTGGCAGCAGTAAGCAGTGGGCAGAAGACCATGATGGGCCATGAGGGCAGCCGGTCCCATGCAGAGAGCCTTCAAGGGACCCATGGGCCCTTGCTTGTTGAGAGACCCAGACAGATAGGCACACCATGCAGAGTGAAGTTGGATATTTATTTAGTGAGTTATGGAGGGGAAAGGGGGGAGGGGAGAAAGGAGAAGAGCAGAGAGAGGCAGAGAGAAAGAGAAAAAGAGAGAGAGAAATGGGGGGAGGGGGAGGAGAGGAGCCATGGCAGCAGCTACCTCTTTGGGAGAGAGACAGAAAAGGAAGGGCTCAGACTGGAAGCAGAAGGAAGATCTGCCTGCCTCGGTGGTGGACTGGGGAGGGAGTGGACAGGGCTTGCTTCTTAAAGGGATAGGACAGACCATTACATTCCCATCACTTTTTTTTTATAATAAAAAGGTGGGAGGTTAGGCACAATAGGTTAAAAGAATTGGGGCAGTGGATTTTCAAGACTGCTTTCTGTTTATTTGTGGGCATTGTCGGGAGGGGGGGACCTGAGAAAGCTGGGTGCTGGTCTCATCCTGGCGTAGCTGGTCTCTTTGCTCCTGTCCAGTGTTTGTGGTATGGGAATGTCTGATTTTTTTTATACCTGTTTAAGGTATTGGCAGAACAGAGAATAAAGTTAAATTTAGGAAAAAAAAATTAGGATCAGGGAATTGAGAGGGGTCTATTTGACCTGTTTAAGGTGGATCCTTCAATTTGGCTCCCTGGAACTTACAAGAACTCTTTTTAGTTTGTGAAAACACAAGTTTTAGACATCAGAATGACTATGACAGATGTTTTTGCCCAATGAAAAGTATCTTTAAGACTATGAAAAGCAGCATGAGAGAGAAATTTGATTAACTTGTATTTGTCCTCACACCTTTATAACTTACAGGTATACACCTTAATGACTTGTATTTGTGTTTTACTGAAATTTGTTTGATGAGGCTGTCCTTTTAAACTGACAAAACCTCTTAGCTGTTAAACTGCATCAGAGATCTTGGAGAAGGATAAAATTTTACTTGAGTTATTGATTGAAAAATAACAGAGAACTTACTTGTTTGGCACCTAGAGCTACTCTTCAGGGTCTTCCATGGTCATTGAGGGTTGTATTTGCCTTTTTCTGTTTTGTGTAGGGCCTACCAGGCTCCAGAAGATCCTGTGGGCTAAGAAATCTGTATGAAAACAAGCCTACCACGACTTCAGCAGCTAGGCTGTTGATTTCAGTAACTCAGTCCACTGTCTGGTGATCTTCAATTTAGATGAAAGGCATTTTTACCCAGTGGTCAGCACTTGGCAGTTGAAGCGAATTGCAGATGGACGATGATCTATGCCCAGTATGTCTTCTGTCTTCTTTGGAGGAAATAGAGGGCTGCTGCTAGGAGCCAAACTGTCTCTTTTTGTTATGAAAAGTTTTTTTTAATAATTAAACATTTAAATGCCTTATTTCCCAGATCTCTGAGCTGTTGGGGACTGTTTACCAGGTATAGATGAGTTATAACTACAGTATAGAATCTGCCTGGAGACCTGGGTCTGAGCTTGACTGTACTGGCTCTCAACTTAACAGGTAAGGTTTACACTCATAAAAAGACAGAAAGAAGAAAAAACTGCTTGCAATAGAAGGTTAATGGCAGAACTGAAAATAGTAGAGAACAGCTTAAGAGACTTAAAAGCACATACCTATTTAAAACATGAGACTATTGCTTTGTAGTCTGGAATGAGATACAATGTACAGACAATTATAACATTTAACAGTAAACATAGGTATATTTAAGTTACATGTATGTACACAAACACATACAGTGTACAGGAACTGAATAAAGTGGATGCTCTTGGTGGGCCCTACAAAAAGCATGCCACTGCACAAAACACTCATATAACAGAGTCAGCACCAGGGAACCAGGCAAAGGAATACCTCAGTAAAGATGGTGGAACTTGGTCACCTGACCTGGCTCTGAGTTAAGATGGCAGTGAAGTCACCTGACCTCAGTTAAGATGGTTGTAAGTTCACCTGACCTCAGTAAAAATGGCGCTGGTCACATGTTGTATGGAGAAGTCATGTTCTTTTGAGCAATGGGAGATTTAAACATAATAACAAGAGAGATCTAGAGATATGATCACCCTGTTGCTGAGCCGCAGTGCCACAAACCATGGTGGGGAGTAGGGAGCAAAGGCTGGAATTTAAAACAGCTGCCTTGTGGATCCAACCAATCTTGTCAGTTTCCATAGGACCAGAGGTACAGTGGCAGGGCTAGTTTGAGGAAAAGCAGAGCTGGCGGGACACTGGAAGAGCATAGTTTGAGAATTTATACCATAGCTGAAATCGTGGAAACCCATGAAAAACACCACAGGGCCTAAGAAGAGTGTTTCCTTTCTACAGGTGGGATGTTAAAGCCTGACTGGGCTCCAGTCCAGGTGACTCAGAAACCAGAGAGGCTAGAGACTGTTCTGAGTGGTCTCTCATGGTGGGGACCACTTATGAGTGGTCTGGAAGAAAAGAATAATAAAGAAGAAAGAAAATTTGAGGGACCCTGGGCCCCCAAATCAAATGCACTGCACAGAGTGTGAAGTTCTAGCATGGGAGGACTGACCCTGGGTTGTTTGGTCATGGTTTTAGCTACAGAAAGCAATCAGAGATGAATGTTAGCAAAGGGCTCAACTATAGCCATGAAGGCTGTGGTTGGGGGCTGAAAGGGGAAAACTCACCACCAAAGCTGTTGGTGTGCGTAGAGTTCGGCATTCAGACAGATAGAATGCAGCACTGTTGTAAAGAAACCTGATTCTGGAGCCCAGGGTTCCACATTTCCCCCTCTGGCCTGAGGGCTGGAGGGAATGTGGAAAGAACCTGGCCAAGTCACCAAGCACCAATGATATGGTAAAAATAAAATGGCATTTTCCCTGAGGGGCAAAATGGAAAAAACACTGCAGGTTCCCGAGTGGCAGCAGTGGGCAGCAGGTCCTGAGACCACAGCAGGCCATGAAGGCAGCCCAGTCCCAGGCAGGGAGCCTCCGAGTGACCCATGGGCCATGAGGAACAGCAGATCCTAGGCAGGGAGCCTAGGCAAGGAGCTGCATGGTGGGTGAGAGACCTAGATGGATAGGGACTCCATGCAGAGTGAGGTTGGATATTTATTTAGTGGGTTATGGAAGGGAAGGGAAAAGGGGGAAGGGGAAAAGGGAGAGGAACAGAGAGAGAGAGAGAGAAAGAGAAATGGACCATGGCGGGGGGTCGGGAGGGGAGAAGTGGGGAGAAGAGAGTGAGGCAGAAGCTGCCTCTTGGGGAGAGAGATGGAAAGGAAAGGGCTCAGATTGGAAGCAGAAGGAAGATCTGCCTTCCTTGGTGGTAGACTAGGGAGGGAGTGGGAGGGGCTTGCCTCTTAAAGGGACAGGGCAGACCATTACAGAGGGTACTTAGGGAAAGCAAGCAAGTAGGGCTCCTGTGCATTAGGAACAGGTCCAACAAGTAGGGCACACCTGAGCTGTAGGACCAGAGACTCTTTCTTTATAGGGCTTAGCGCAGAAACTGGGGTGTCAAATGGGTGTTCTCAGAAATTTGAGGGAATTTCCCAGAGTCCTTGCATGTGACTGGGGAAAGTGGGGTCCCCTTTGAGGTCCTCAGCCTTGTGAATAAAGGAATTGAAGAATGCATTCAAAGAGAAGCTCGAAGACAATTTTATTCAAGTCAAAGAAAAAAAAAACCTCTCTAAACAGGCAAGTTGTAGATCTCAGCAGCTGCCTGGAGGAAGATAGAGAAAAGAAAAAGTCATGTCATTAAAGCAAAAACCAAACACCAAAAACCAAAACCAAAAACCAAAACCAAAAACCAAAACCAAAACCAAAAACCAAAACAGAAACAAAAACAGAAACAACCTCCCAAGCCCCAACCAAAACAAAATAGTAGTAAGCCAATTTTCTTCATATAGGAGGTTTGGTAGGTCTGTTTGCTGGTGCAGCTAACCCTGACTGCACTTGGTGGTGCTTTGGCCATTGTTTGCTGATTGGCTAGCTGAAGGAAAAACAGACTTCTGTATCTTTGTGACAGAGTTTCAGAGCTTGGAGCAATGGCCTCATGCAGTCTGGCTCTTTTCTTCCCCAGGGACTGGGAAATCTGAGCTAAGATGCCTTTATATTTGCATCTCAAAGTCATGTCTCCCGGTGTCTGAGGAAGTTACCCAGGTTATAAAACTGACAAAAGACGTATCTAGTTTTGGAGAGATTTATACACATTGAAAAATGGGAATGGGTACTTTAATGTTTTCTAAAGGAACTAATCTAAGGAAAAGGGGGAGGCTTTCCTGCTTTTCTTTCTCCTTTCCTCTCATGTCTGCCCTACCTCCCCCTCTGTAGTCACCATTTTCTGTCTTAGATAGGGACTTCATTTTTAACAGGACATTTAGATTTTCCTTTAGTGCTACGGTTTGTTTTTATAATACTTATTTCATAATTTATCATTGCTTCAATTTTGTTTTGTATGTAGTGTGCGTGTGTACACACACATAAACATTATTCATGTATTCTGATAGAATGAGATAGGGTCTAGTGTCTGTCTTCAGCCTTTGGATAAGAACTCAGAGGAGAGAGTGGTCTGCACGTTGTTGAAACAGTGAGGCCCAAAGGCTAGGGACCCTGAGTTGTTGGTACTCTTCAGCCATCTGGTTAGCACAAGGTGCCTCTTTGCTGAAGGCTCTTTGTGAGGTGGAGCTGAGCAGCAAAGGGTCCAGCAAGGATTTGGAGATTAGTAAGAAGTCTGAGAAGCATGCTGACTTGCCATTCTGTCTGTAGGGCTCAAGCTCCCAAACATTATAAAAAACTTAAAGCAGAACCCAGAAGTGCTAGCAAAACTTTAAGAGAACAGAGTGAGTGTGGTAATAGAGGAAGACCAGGGAAAGGTTTCTGCCACTAGGCCTGGTGACCTGACTTCTATACCTGGGACCTACATGATGGAAGGAGAGAACTAATCCCCTCAAACTGTTCTTGGACCATCACATGTGACGACATACACACACACACACACTTTTAAAAGCTTAATAAAATATTTTTAAAAAGACAGGGATGGCTGTAACTGTCTGTCATCCTCGATTCTTCAGGAGCTTGCCGTGTTTATTGAACTGAATCGAGACAACAGTTCTATTTAGTTTAGTTAACTAAATAATGAGTGCGTGTTTGTGTGTATGCACTTGCATGTGCCATGGCATGCATTTGGGGATCAGAAGACAGCCTGCAGAGTCACTTCTCCTTCCACCATGTGGGTTCAGGGATTGAACTCAGGTGTCAGGTTTGGCAGAAAGAGCCCTTATCTGCTAAGTCATCTCACTGTTTCATATTTTATGTTTAAAAGATAGTGGCCTAATTATTTTGTGGGCACTAACACCATATTTTATGGCATTTTCTACATGTTCTCATTAAATAATCTAAGGTGCGTGTTATTTTACTGCATGCCCCAAATGTCCCACTGAATTGCCCCTGAGCACAGAGGATCATGGCCTCAGTCTCCGGAGGGAGGAAGTATGGCCTGCATCCTCCTCCTCAGAAGTAAGGCCTCTCTTTATAATGCCATTTGAAGAAATCTAAGAAGAAAGCAAGCACATCTTGCATTCTGCTCAACAATATCCCTGATCTCATTGTAACAACTAACAATCATCTCTACTCTGCTACAGAAAAAAATAAAATTGAAGACATTCTCTCCAGATGACACCAAGGCAGTTTAACTTCCTGTAATTCTTCCTGTCACTCATTAAGCAATTAAAGCATTTTCTGGAACTTGTGGTAATTTTATCCAAGAAGGGCACAGTAGTTCACTAAGAGGAGTAGAACTCGACTTTGTTGAGGAAATGATGAGATCTGCTCTGCATAAGAACAGCTGCTAAGTCACTTTGTCCCTTTTCCCCCTCCCAAATAATTTTAAGAGCACTGAGGTTTACTAATGTTATCTGCAAACATGGAAAGAACATAAGATTGATAAGAGAAATATCATTATGCATAAACCTGGTACCTTCAGAAAGCGACTTTACCTTTGTCACCTCTTCCACTCGATGAGGAGCTTCTGCTGAGTGACCTCTAAAGTAAATTCCAGTCACCAAATCCCTGACTGCCCTAGAAACAGTGTCAACAGCCCATTTGCATAGACCACCCAAACACCTGGTAAACACAATTGGAGGCCATGTTGTCTGACCATGGCATGTATTTTCTTCCCTCACAGGGCACAGATATGTGGCTGAATATTTCTCTTGCCAATACATATCTTGTAATGAGCACTTATTTCAGTTTTTAAATTCTTTTAATACCTCATTAAATCCTCACACTCTTATACTAAGAGGTAGTTACCATAGATGTCTCATTTTACAGGTAAGGAAAAAAGAACGGGGAGGTCCAAGGTCACAGTCAGTAAAGGTGGAGCCAACTTTTGAGCCTAGGAAATGTGGCTCCATACCATTCTTTGTGTATTTCACCACCTCTCCATCCAATATAGAGACAACAGGTTTCTTCTTGCTCTAGGGTTACTCTGTACATTGTGCCAAGACATCCATGCTCATGGCTTAAGGGTTAGTAAGACATGGGGCTGTCTTGAGGCTTATGCTTTAGTAGAAGAGAGAAATGTGCACTTAGGTGTTCATAGTAGATGCTTCAACGGCCCACACAAAGGTCAGTGGAAAGTGGAGGAAGATGGAAGAAGGAGTGTGTGAGGGTTAAAA
>LOEQ01014742.1:3562-17220 GCA_001685075.1 Bramus lutescens
TTTTTGCTATAGCTTGTCTGCTTAGGGACAGTCTAGACAAATAAAACAGAATTTCAATCTTTGCTTTAGATTTCAATAGTCAACTCTGGCATCTTCAATGGGGTATGAAAGTAAATAAAACTTTCTGATAGAACTCTTTTAAACAAAAATGAAGGTATTAGGGTAACCTCAAAAAAACCTTCTAATTTTTGTTCAAGTATAACATAACAAAATGTCATATACTCAACTCTTGAGTATACTCTAAAGGCTCTAAAGATGTAGACACTCATTAGGAAGTTTCATTTGCTGTTTATCTAGTCTTTCCCAATATAATATCACAATAAACTTGGATAGAAAGAGACTTTTCATTTCATTGGAAGATTATTGATGGCATCTATAGCATCAGAATTAATGTCTTCTTATTAAATAACAACTAATAAAATAAAGTAAGCTAGAAGATTATATCATTGAAAATACCAGCAGAAGACAAAACTTAAATATATAGCAATAATATTTCCAATAATTATATACTAAAACTGGGTTGGTAAGCAATTTAGTTCATTCTCTCTCACTGGTGTTTCTTTCTATCACATACAAATTGTAGCAACTTTCAGTGAGGAAAGAGAAATTGCTGTGAATATAATTTGTACTTTATTCAATGAAATCTCTATAAGAAAATATTGAATGCATTTTGAGTGCATTTTATAGTCAATATTCAAACACAAACAAACACGAACATACAATCACATATACACACTCAAGTCCAACACACACACAGAGACAGAGGGAGACAGAGAGACTGCAATTGAAATGTCCTCACTTTGAGAAATCTAACTCATCTCCTAGAATTTTGTAGAAAATGTATAAAATTTGACTAAGTTTATTAATCTTCTCTGAGACAATATCAAAGTAGATTTCTTTCCAATTAGTAATATGTGGATTAATTTGAAACTGAATAATTGCTACCACCACTTCAATGAATGAATTCATTCTCAAGTGTGCACTTAAGACAGTCCATGAAAATTTTTATTTGATAAATGTATTGTGTAATTTTTTTTCCTACAAATAAGAAAGCTTCTTTTTATTCAATTAAAACAAGGGACCAGTTACAGACAAAGGGACAATTCTAACCAAGCTGAGTTTAGCGTACCATGATGCTTATTGTGGTCAATTATAGATCAACTACTTTCAGGAGTATGTAAGAAATAAAGGCAAATTTTATCATTTAAGAGCTCACTTTACCAAAGACCTACATTTCCAATGATGCATGAAGAAATTACAAGTGACTGTTTAGAGATTCTAGTCTCCTCTCCTCCACAAGCATTATTCATATCCTTGAGAAGTAGAACTATGAATCTTATCATTTTCAAGATCTTTGATGCTTCTGAATTTATTTATTTATTTGAGTTTTTTTTAATTTCATGTAGCTTTTTGAGTTTGTTTAAAGATTCTTCTTATTGGCAAGAAGAAAACTCTCAGAAGATGTAGTTGTCCCAACACCAACAAAGTACATGAAGAAAAGGTCTTTCTTTACATTTGCCCTCACATTTTCTATGGATAACACATTACTGTGTTTGTGGATATTTAGGGAGGTTAGTATTTTAATACACATAGCATCTGGTATTTTAATATACATAATATATTTTCAGAATATACAATGATAAAAATAAACATGAATATAAAGTTCTAATGTTAAAGACTATTCTTTCCTGCCTATTTTCTCTAATATAAATTAAAATTTTAAGTTAAAAGAAATTGGTAAATAAAGTCCAGTCTTCACCTAAAGGTAGGAAACAAATTGCAGAACACAACGCCTGTCTGAGCTCTGTGCACTACCATACAGTTCATGAGCTTTGGGCAAGGAGCTGGAGATTGAAACACACAAAAACACAGAGACAGAGACACGGACCTCTAGTCACTGGTAAGAAGCCCTTTATTCAATAGCACCACAAAAGCTTATATACCCAACACAGTCAGGTGGGCCAACAGGTGAAAGCATTATCCCCTGATCCTCAAGGCCAAGGCAACACGCTCGTGAAATTGACTTTTAATAATTCAAATCAGCAGGAAAGTAAAGATCGTTAGCAGGAAAGAGCAGCTGGAGGCCAGGACTCCAAATGGTCTCAACTAACAACTACAAAAATCATGAAAAATAACATTGGTATAAACAATAACATTTGAGAAGTTGTGCAGATCATTAGAAATAATATTATCTCTATGGACACTGACTGCAAGTAAATGCAAGCCAATGTATTCCAACACGAACCTTGGATCAAAATAAATTTTCCCCTATTCCTCAACTTTTCATTTTATTAAAAATTAAAAAAAACTACCTTTATTCGTTTTACGTGCCAATCCCAGTTCTCACTCGCTCCCCTCCTCCCATTTCCTTTACTCCCCCACCCCGCACTCCAACTCTACCTCCCATCCACCACCAGGAGAGGGTAAAGCACATTGTTTTGGGGAAGGTCCAAGGCCCTCCCTAATACATCTAGGCTGAGCAAGATATCCATAAAAAAGAATGTGTTCCCAAAAAGCCAGTACAAGGAGTAGGGATAAATCCTGGTGCCATTGCCAGTAGCCCTGCAGATCTAGCCCTGCAGCTCTAACTGTAACCCATTTTCAGAATTTGGGCCTATGCTGGTTCCTTCCTTGTCTAGCTGGAGTTGGTGAGCTTCCATTAGATGAGTTACAATGTTTCTTTGGGTATCCCCTATCATGGTCTTGACCACTTTCTTCATATTCTTGCTCTTCCCACTCTGTTACTTTTGAGCAGAGTGGGATTTGTAGCTTACAGGGTCTAATTGATGAGTTGTGGGTTTTGGATTATCTAACCTGCAGGAAACTTGCCTGCTGACTGGCTAGAGAGGCTGAGGCAGGTTGGGCAGAGGCCTGGTGTTTTACCTCACTATGGAGGGCCTAGAAAGTATCGTGTTTTACCTGGTGGGTAGTCACTCACTTCTTGGCCCTCTCTGTGTAAGATCAAGGTTTTATATTAATCTGCCACATCTTTCTCAGAATTCCTTACAGAATTATGTCCATCTCCGCTCAATGCTGCATAGTGGTCCATTTGGGATAGTTTGCAGGACAAAATGTTGAGCACCTTCTCAAATAATAGTTTCAAATTCTTTCTTATTTTGAAGAAGTAAACAAGTCTGTTTTTGAGCCACATATTTTACCTAATTCGAAAATGGCATTTGTGAAAGTCAGTGAGATAAAGATCAATGAATGAATAGTTTATCTCTACTAATAGCATCAAGATATATTACTATTACATTTGAATTGATAATTACTAAGGGTCATGAGTAATGTAATAAGAGCCCATTTTTCAAGTCACAGAATTCAATGCCTATTTTTAAATAATGATATTCTCATATATAGCTCTTGCCTTTTTGTTGGCTTTCTTTCCATCTGTATCATCTAACATTGAAATTCAAAATATAATACTAGCTTAAACTTAAAGTTAGTTACAAATACGCATGTGTTCATTATGGGCAAGGATCTTCAAATAAAGGAGTACATCCTGTGTTGAGAAAAGATGAATTATTTGATAAGTGCATATGAATCGAAAAGGCAATATAAGGCTAATGTTTTCCTAGTTTCAACTCTGTCATATTTTATTTTGTCTTTGTGTGTGTGTATGTATGTGTGTATGTGTGTGTGTTAGGTAAGTAAATAATAATTCAATCAAAAGTAAAAGTACAAACACGTAAATGCAGTTTCATTACTCTATTATTCAGCGTTTATACCCTAATTGTACAGAAGTTCACAAAGAAATATAAAGTTTGGAACTGAGTATGTGTGTGTGTGGCTACTTTATATGAATGCGTGAATATATTTCTTGGAAGCTCATTACAATAACGTAATATTTATAACAAAGACTATATGTACATATTAATTAGAAGAAACACAAAGTAACAAAGTCAGAATTAAGTGAACACAATTAAGTTAATCTTCTCCTAAATTGCCTAATGTTTAACTTTGGTCGAAAGATTACTTACACTGTAAGAGCTGAGGTTGATGATCTCTGAGCTTTTGGGGATTATCTGTCCTTAATCTTTTCCAGGAATCAATTCATCAATACTATTAGCCTATTATTCATATATTTTAGTTGAATATTCTACTTATATTCATCACATGTTCATCATCCTCTTTTCATTTATTTATCTCATCTCATAAAATGATTTAATAATTAATTTACTATTGGGTATGTCAGTTTTGCAAAATTATATTCCATTCATAAAATATTTGTAGCATTAATTATACATAATCATGTGTGCATATCATCAAGATGTTTATATTTCTGCAAGACTGATTATAAGAGTTATTCACTCTCCTTTTCTGA
The DNA here is from genome assembly GCA_001685075.1 of Bramus lutescens. Taxonomy (NCBI): domain Eukaryota; kingdom Metazoa; phylum Chordata; class Mammalia; order Rodentia; family Cricetidae; genus Bramus; species Bramus lutescens. The sequence goes on from LOEQ01014742.1 coordinate 7,887, forward strand.
TGAAATTTACATTCACTGAAAGTAATGCAGAGGTCTGAGTCACAACCATAGACACATGTAAAAAATTTGTTACAATTAAATCTTTAAAAAGTGAACTCCTGTTGAGTAACTTGCATAAGCAAAACAAAATGTTTCATGTACTGGTAGTGAAAGAATAATTTCTTGTATTCATTTTTATAAAATGAGAATCAGAATCATATTACTGTGATATGATGAGTATATGAGTTTCAGAATATTGACTAGATAAAAAAGAAAAACACTAAAATAAAATTCTTTGCTGCAATTTATCAGAAAGACATAGATAGATGTTGTAACTTCCGTAAGGGAATACATTTTTAAAAAGTGAGGTAAGAGTTTTTAAACAGAATAAGCACACAGACTTAATTAGTCTTGAATAAATTGATTAGGCTCATACTATGCTTCCAGTCAACTCTTTATCATACCTCTTTCTATTAGAACACATCTGCAGATAAAAGTAAAAACTAAATTCATAGTAGTAGGTGCAACTGGATGTAATGGGACAGGAAAGACGTACCCTTGGAATGACTGATGAAGCAGAGATAATTGGCTGCTCATACAGGAAAAAGCAAGTGGGGAAAATATTTTATCTTTAATTCCTCTAACTTAGATACAATATTTAGAAGCAGAATGACTCAAATTCTAATAACTACATTTTAATTCATACAAAATAATTTGAGACTAATCTTCTGGGCATTCTAAGTGAGTAATGAGAAATTTGTTTACACCTTTCTTTGACTTTAGAGTCCAATGAGTGAAAGACTCAATTAGATAATTATCCAAATTACCTCTAAGGTTACTTGAGAAGATAATCACCAATATATTTCTGACCAACTGATTAAGAGAAACATTAATCTCAGCAAGTATTTTTGAATATGTCTGCTAAGTGCATAAAGTAAATTTTGAACACACTCAATTAAATTAATATTCACTAAGGTCATGTGAGGTGATGTGATTATACTAATTAAAAATATGATGACAGAAACAGAATGTGGAATATATATTGAGAACAGTTGAATATTAAACTTGTGAGAATAAATCTACTATAAATTTGGAGGTACTTTTTTCATCTTATTCATGGCATTGGTGATAGACACGTTATTTTTGTTCTCTGTTTGATAGCATGTCGTTGCATTTGGAGGAGCTTTTGTGTGACTACATTTATTTTAACCACATTTAAGACTATAAAGAGAGTTCTGAGGCTACCAGTTAAATTAATATATGTGGATACTACTTTAACTCTTAAAAAATATATATTTGTTAAACTATCCCAAGTTAGCTACAATCCAGAACAGAATAAATACATTAAGCAATAGTGGCTACATAATTCACCCTATAATACTTGAGAATCTTCCTGAAATAGTTTGAACATATCATTTTTCACAATAATCTGATACTTCTGTTTTACTTGAGTGTTTTTTATTATCATAGAGAAAATATTAAAATATATCTTTTCTAACAAATATTCCTGATTTTATTCTTCCTAGCCCAACTGTCATAAAAGAATCTTCATTCAGCAACTGACAGAAAAAGATACAGAGACCCACAGAGAAGCATTAGGCAGAGCTCAGGGAACCCTAAGGAAAAGAGGGTGAAAAAAACTGTAGAAGCCAGATTTGTCAAGGACATCACAAGAAAACCCACAGAATCATCTAACATGCACTCATATGTGCTCTCAGAGATTGATTGGACAGCCCAAGAACCTATATGGCACTTATCCAGGACCTCTTTGTATATGCTATAGTTGAGTCGTTAGGTCTTCTTGTGGGACTCCTAACAGTAGGAGCAGGGATCATCTCTGATATTTTTGTTTTCTCTTGGGACATTATATCTCATACTGGCTTGGACTGTCCAGCCTTAATACAAGGGGATCCTACCTAGTCTTATTGCAAATTGATAGTCCTTGTTCAGTTCATATCCATAGAGGTCTGGCGTTTTCTGAGTAGAAGTGGAGTAAGAGTGGGTAGAGGTAGGGCCGATGGGAAGTTGGAGGAGGTACTGACAGGTGAGAAGAAAGTGGAAACTGAGATCAGTATGTTAAAAAATCATTTTAAAAATATGAAAAATAAAATCACAATATCTAAAGGACATTTCTTAAGATGGAGACTTTAAAATAAATATCCACAGTAGCTCAGAATTGAGTATAATAGAGGGTAATTTATTTAGGGGTAGATCCACTGAATGAAGTCCTCTGCTCAAATGTGGAAAAGGAACCTAATCCCACAGCCAGATGTGAGACTGGACTCGCACTTTACATAGGCATTTACAGTATAAGAGGCCATGAATAAGTGGGCAGGTAACTTAAAAGCTACTAGCGATAGGAATTCCTACAGCACCTCCCTCTTTTATTTCAATAAAAAGTTTTAAGCCTAATCCAAAATTATATACAATAAGAACAAATATCAGCTATAAAATTAGAATTACAATAGCATAAACAATATCAAGCAAGAAACATGTGATAATTATTTCAATAGTTATCCTATCCTAAGGACTTTAAGTATTGTATTATAAATATCTTGGCCAAGTAATGAGAGAAAAGTAACTATGACTATCTAGTCTTCAATCCCATTGAAGACCTGAGAAGGGAAATAATATTACTTGAGTAAGGAGGAAGTGCAATCAAATTACTTCCAAAATGTGCAATAAATGAGGGAGAAAACTGCCTACTTGGGCTATCACCCAAAGTCTTATTTACAATGATGGAGCAACCTACTTTGGCTGAGAACCAGAGTAATGAACAGACCATTTTCAGAGGCAGAAAAATATTTCAAAACCCTCTTACCCTGTCTTGGCAAGATTTGACAGTCTTTTTCCTTGTATACTGATTGTCCTGTCCAGACATCATGCATTTTGTCAGTGGTCGTTACATGGACAGTTCCTTGCCCAAATTTCTTTTTGTTTTCAAAGAGATCCCTGATTCAACATAATTTTCCCCAACCCTCAACCAACCTTATAATAATTATAATTTACCCCTAAACGGTGTCCCTAATCCTGGAAACAAACTTTGTTGGGAGAGGGGAATGTCGTCTTCTAGAATTACTTCCAGCGGTCATGGGGGTGATGTTCTTTCTAAGAAGATCCTGTGAAAGGAAAATGCTGTGTAATTTACAAGATTACTGTCTGGTATAATTTCAAATAATCTCTGAGTATTTGGTAGGGTTTTTCTGAGGTTCCTATTTGGAATTCTGGCCAGAATATTATAAAAAAGTGCACCAATTCTCCTCAGTGAGGGCAACAGAATATTATAAAAAAAAAAGTGCACCATTTCTCCTTAGTGAGGGCACCATTTCACCTAACTAAGTTGGAACCATCTTGAACAGCTGGTACCCAAAACAGGTCTTATTGTAGTGCTATCAGCATCATAACATCATATCAACTAAGTGGAATTGTTGTTATGGGGCCCCATCTTCTTCCTGGAAACTTCAAAGATTACTGCAAGAAAATTTATTGTTCATTGTTGAAAACTTAAACATTATTTATACAAGCATAAATATTCAATGAAAGGTATGATAGGAACAAAAACAGGTAAGAAGAAATGTATTTTTTTCTGAATTCTTTTTTCTTTTGTCCCATAACATGGCTCCTGATATGAGACAGAAAATCCAAATTTTTATTTTAACAACATGCTTGGTTTCAGAGAAGAACAGAGCCAGTGTCCAACTCCAAAGTCATCATTGATTTTTAAGTGAGTCATTATTATTAATATTTTATTTAATATTCAGAGATTCTTATGCTAAGATGACCTGTTCTCACAAGTGATAATTCTCTTTGCTTGGTGATTTTATTTGGATAATCATCTTTTTTTCTTTAGATGTCCATGGTCTCTTGACATTTGAAGATGAGAATGTTCTTGCAAAGACAAGACCAGAACCCTGCCCCAACCTTTATGAGATTTCCTTACCACCTGATTGGTTGTGACATCTGTGGACGAGCCATCATTTGTCTTTCTCAAGAGATTTCATTTTTTTAAACAAAACCTTTATTCATTTTGTTGGTATCTATAACTTTTCTTCTCCTGTTGAAGAGCAAAATATCTTCCCCAACATAGCCCATCTCCTGGCTTCCTTTGTGAGGTCAACACATCTTTAAAATACACTGGCTGATTTAATATAGAAGACTTTTCTATTATCCAATGTGTTTCTGCTGCTGTTGTTCCTTTCCCAATAGTGTTAAGAAAATGCAAGGTCAATAAAGCATTACATAATCTATTTCTGGGGATATTTTTCACCTCTTTCTGTTTCATTTACATATCTTTATAGTTCAGTTTGATCTTTCTATAACTGTCTGATCTGTATGATTGTCTGGTATACCTGTAATATTATTTATATTATAGCAAGCAAAAACTGTTTCATTTACTTACAGACATATGCTGGACCATTATCTGTCTTTATTTTTGTAGGTATACCCATGATGGCCACAACTTATAATAAATGTGTGATTACTGAATCAGCCTTTTCTGAGCTCAAAACAGTTGCCCATTGAGAAACTGAATAAGTTTCAATGGTGTGGCATACATATCATATTTTTCCAAATAAAGTGGAATACATCCATCTGCAAGATTTTATCCCTTTGAGTACCTTTTGGGTTAGTCCCTGCAGGTAGCAGTGTTTTTTTTATAAAAGGAGCAAGTAGGACATCTCTTTATAATCTCCTTAGCTTGTTGCCATGGTAGAAAACTCTTTCTTTAAATCTTTGCAATTGACACAAAGTTTCCTATGGAATTCTGAGGCCTTCAGCATACTTCCAATCAATAATCAATCAACTTCTGCATTAACTTGTGCCAGCGGACCTGGCAGACCCATATGGGATATGTTATGTATATGGAACCAACTCTATTCCTGACTATATCTTGAACCTGCATGAATAATGAAGTCAATTCTGTAACATCTGGTATAAATTCAGCAGTTTCAATATGCAAGAAAACTCTTTCTACATATTGTGAATTAGTAACTATATCATGAGGTTCTTTAAAATCCTTTAGCACCATGAGAATAGTATGTAATTCTGCCTTTTAGACAGAATTATAAGGCCTTTGTTCCATCTTACTTAAATCTTCTAATTTGTAATCTGCCTTTCCTGATCTGTTTGAATCATTATTAAATGTGCTGTCTGCAGTTATTGATGTGTCCCATACAATGCATGGAAGAATCCCAGTTCTCTTTATAAGGTTAATTCTATCACTTAGGGGATAATTGTTATTAATCTCTCCTAAAAATAAACACAAGCACTTTGCCAAGGTTTATTGTCATTCCATATTTTTTTTAATTTCATCAGCACTAAAAGGAACTATAGTCTTTGCTAGGTCTATACCTGTTTGTTGATAAAGTCTCACTTTTCCCTTTATGATTAATTAAGAGAATTTTTCCACATAAGTTTTTACTGTTTTACTTGGTTAATGTGGTAAAAATATCCATGCTAAGAAAATATCTTCCTTTTGCATTAAAATTCATGTAGGGGAAATTCTGACAGGCAATATGACTAAAGTGCAATTAAGTGGATTCACCCTATCCGCATGTGCCTCCTGTAACTTTTGTCAGCAGTAAGCAATTCCTTTTCTGCTTCATATGCTAATTCACTGGGACTTAAAAGTCTTTGTTACTATGTATGATTTTGTTTAAAGGAACTATTAGATAAGGTGTTATTCCAACAGCTGATCATAGACTGGAAATGTCTCTTAACAATCTTTGCAAGTCATTCAGATTCTGCAATCAGTCACTCCTATTTGTGCTTTTTGTCTTCTAATTTTCTGTAAACCCATTTTATAACCTAGGTAATTGACAGAATCTCTTCTCTTTGTTTTTTCATAAGCAATTTGTAATCCCCACTTTGGCATTTTTTTTTTACTTTTTCAAACATTCTTTTAAAGTATCTTTGTTTGAATCAGATAGCAAAATTTTATCCATGTAATGGTAAATTATTGATATAGGATTTTTTCATATTAGCTCCAAAGGCTGATTTACAAAGTATTGGCATAGGGTGAGGCTATTGAGTGTTCCCTATTGAAGGACAGTCCACTGATATCTCCTAGTAGTTTGAGAATTATTATAAGTATATAATAATTATATATTTATAATAATTATAAGTATAATAATTACTGTGAAAGCAAATTTTTCCTCGTTCTTTTCTTGTAAAGGTATAGTGAAGAAACAATCTTTTAAATCAGTAACTATAAGAGGCCATCCTTTTGTTAATAGAGAAGGCAGAGGATTTCCAGATTGTATAGAGGGACCATAGGTTTAATTTCCTTGTTGACAGCTCTTAGATCTGTCACCATTCTCCACTTACCAGCTGACTTTTTAACAACAAATACAGGAGAATTCCAAGGGCTGTTTGATTCCTCAATATGGTGAGCACCTATTTGCTCCTGTACCAGCTGCTCTGAAGCCTGCAGTTTGTCTTCTGTTGATGGCCACTGTTTAACCCAAATTGGTTTCTCAGATAACCATTTTAAAGGTAGGGCTGTTGGTACCTCTAAAGGTTTGCTAGTTGCTTTGTGTTTTTGTACAGCCTCAATAGCTGGTGAACTTTGTGCATAGTACCTTATAATATCCTTCCCAAAATTATGAGTTTGTGGGACTGCAGGAATGTTAATCTCGGTATTCCATTGTTGCAGCAGGTCAAGACACCATAGATTCACTGTAATATTAGCAACATATGACCTCAGTCTTGTTCTCTGTCCTTCTGGCCCTATGCATTTAACCCATTTGTGCTTTGTTTCTCTTGAGGTAGGGTTTCAATTCCTAGTAATTCAACACCAACCTCCTGAAGAGGTCAATTTGAATGCTAAGATTCTAAAGTAATGATACTCATGTCCACACCTGTTTCTACCAAACCCACAATTTCAATGAAATTTACATGTACTATTAGCTTTGGTATTCTATCATTTATAGAAATATGACAGAATGTATGTTTCCTATTTTCTATGTGAATTTTTGATTCACCCTCCATGTTTATTCCATCATCAAAAACAGCATAATCTTTTACAGAAAGCTACAGATTTTCTTTTTAAATTTTCTTGTTGGGACATATCCTCCACAGTGAGTGGGAATGACTGGGCCGCTTTTGGCTTGGTAGCCTAGGAGAGGCCCCTGCCAAGGAATTTCCCAATAATATCAGGTTGCCTTGCCTTTATTTTTTGAATTGCATTCATTGGTCCAATGTCGTCCTTTGCTACACCTTCTATATACACCTAATGGCTGAGTCTTCCTGTTCATGTGATTCCCAAAGGAGATATTATTCCTAGGAATTCATTGTCTATGATCCCTTTTAGATGTCCAATTCTACCACAATTAAAACATTTGGCATTGTGATGTCTCCTCATACCTTTGGAAATTGCTTCTCCTACTCAAAATTCATTACGATAGTTAAATGTCTCAATGTTCATTGTATGCAGGATCCATTCATCCATTGGTGCTGATCTAACCTTTAAAGGCCCAAGATTTTTGTATTCTAGCTTGGGATTTTCAAAAGCCAGAGATTCAATAAGTACTCATCTAGCATCTGGGTCTGTTATTCCTATTTGTGCAGGCTTAGTTAACCTTTGCAAAATGTCACTAACATGTTTTCCTTGGCCCTGTTTAACCCTGGTATATGATTCAATTTGTTTTCCTAGTTCTTGAATCCTTCCCAAAGCATTTAAGGCTGCTTTGTAGCACAGGGACAAGATTTATTCATTGTAAAGAGCATAAGTGCCCTCACCCAGAATTTGATCTTGGGAAGTCTCAAATCATTTTGCTTTTCCCTATTGTTCTAAAATTTTAGACTCTTCCCTGAAATAACGTTTAAATATCAGTTAAGGCCCATCATCCAGGACTACTGAAACTACATAAAGCCAGTCATGTGGTATAGCTTTAATGCTAAAAGCCCATGTCTGTACCATCTCCCTAAGAAATGTGACATGCAAGCCATAAGTTACTATTGCTTATTTAATCTATTTTAGATCACTCATTCCTATAAGTATTCACCTACCTTCTCTGGATCCTTTTGGGCCTTTAGAACTTGGTGATTTCTCAAAGTAGATTACAGAGTATGAAGATAAAACCCCGGGTAAGTCGTCTCTGACAGCTGCTGGTGATTTTAAATCCAATCCTCATACCTTCTATCCCTGACAATAAGCTCCAATAATTTCTTCAATCACTTCAAATCTTTTTACTACTCTCTTTTGTAAAGCCTGAAGCTACTGACCTGTATATATTTTTAGTGATATCAATGAGGCACATAGTCTCTGGTCCTCATTCTCCACATGTGATTCTAAGGTCTTAAGTTTTTTCTTTAAAGATAACATCCATCCTAGGACATTATTTGGATAGCATGCAGGTTGACTTCCTGGAAAAATACCCTATCTGCTAATTATAACTTTTTAACAAATTTTGATTGACAAATTCAACAGTATGAATTCTTTCACTTAATTTCTCAGTACCCTTTGACATGGATTCAACTCTGTTTTTCAAATTAATGTTACCCTTTTCAAAAGTAATAAATTTTCAGTAACTTTTGATTTTTGATGGTATTAATCCTGTCTACTAGTTGTATGTTATTAGTCTATAAAGAATGTATCATTTTGAAAAGTGCCTCATTCTTGGCTCTGTTATGAAACCATTTTCTTAAGGATATCATAGAAAGAAAAAAACTGAGTCTCAATATCCAATAAATTGATGAACCATAAAAGACTTGCAGAATACAATCCATAGTATTAGCAAAAAAGTTACTAAAATTTTACATGGTAATGTAGTAAGCAATTATCTATTGATTAATTAATTACCTGGTATGAGGTCTGGAAAATTGTTTTCAGTGTAATAATCTTCATTTTCCAGGGGCTGTGTTGGGAACTATGGGCCTAAATTTAGGCCCAAGGCCTAGCCCGAGCCAGAAAATCTAGACATAAGCCTGGCCATTTCTGAGAAATGGTAACTTAGTTGAGAAATGGAAATTTACTGAGATCTGTTCCAAGAAAAACCATAAAATGTTCCATCTTATGCAAGTAGTAAGGAAGTTAGATAAGGAAGCTAGTTAATCATAGATGTTTCCCCTTACACAAGAAGCAAGAAAGTTAGATAAGGAAGCTAGTTAATTACAGATGTTTCAGCTTACACAAATAGCAAGGAAGTTAAAGTTTAGTTTCAGAAAACCCTGCCTGCTTGCCAAACTTCCACCCCTCCCTCCTTCCCCTTGCTCTGCCAAATTCCTCATTGGAGGAGTATATAAGCTATGAAGCTGTACTGAATAAAATGAGACCTTGACAATATTCTATCAAACTTTCGTTATTTATAGATGATATGATAGTGTACATTAGTGACCCCCAAAACTCTACCAAAGA
>LOEQ01014743.1:2394-17218 GCA_001685075.1 Bramus lutescens
TCTGGGCTGGCATCTGTGGTCTCTTAATGTCTACATAATGCTTGACCATGACCTTCTCATTTTCATTGTCTCCAATAAGAAGTCAGGTATAATTCTGATAGGTCTGCCTTTATATGTTACTTGGCATTTTCCTTTGCAGATCTTAATATTCTTTCTTTATTCTGTTTGTTTAGTGTTTGGATTATTATGGGTTGAGGGAACATTTTTATCCAGTCTATTTGGTGTTCTGTATGCTTCTTGTATCTTTGTAGGCATATCTTTTCTTAGGTTGGAAGTTTTCTTCTATGATTTTGTTAAATATCTTTTCTGTGCTTTTTGAATTGAACTTCTTGTTCTTCTTTTATACCTATTATTCTTAGGTTTGACCTTTTCATGGTGTCCCATATTTTCTGGATATTTTGTGTTAAGCTTGTTAGATTTAATGTTTTCTTTGGCTGATGATTCTGTTTCCTCTATTGAATCTTCAGCATTTGAGATTCTCTCTTCCATCTCTTGTATTCTGCTGTTTATGCTTGCATTTGTGGTTTCTGTTCATTTTTTCATGATTTCTGCTTCTATAATTCCCTTGGCTTGTGTTTTCTTTATTTTATCTATTTCAGTTTTCAAGACTTGAGTAGTTTCTTTCATATGTTTGATTGTTTTTTCTTGGTTTTCTTTAAGGGGTTTGCCGATGTCTTCCAATTTTTTGTTTGTCTTTTCCTCCATTTTTTTATGAGGGAATATCTTATTTCCTCTTTAAAAGTCTCAAACATTCTCCTGAAGTTACTTTTTAGGTCATTTTCTTCTGCTTCATCTATATTTGGTTGTTCAAGTCTTGCTGTTGTAGGGTCTCTAGATTTTACTGGTGTCATGTTGCTCTTTGTGGTGTTGCATCCGTTCTTACCTTGTCTACTCATATTTTCCTCTAATTGGTGTGGTTGGGGCTGTCTGTGACCCTGATGATTAATCTTTTAGGTTCCAGTAGATCCAAGGCTCAGATGTTGTTCCTCGTGGTACAGTCAGTGCCACAGTTCTAGTTACCCTGTTGGTCACTCCATGTTCCTGAAGGTTGCTCAGTGTTCCTGGGGTTTGCTCCACCCTCATGGAGTTTGCTGTCTCAGGCCTGCTCTGGCCTAGTTTGCCAGCTCAGACCTGTTTCTGTAAATGTCCCTGGTCTGGATCTGCTCCTGCAGAGGTCCCTGGCTTGGGGTTGGTCTTGCAAAGGTGTCTGGCTCTGATCTTCTCCCTCAGAGGTCCCAGACTTGGGTGCACCCAGACCCATAGAGGTTCTGGCTCAGGCCTACTCCCTCAGAGGTTCCAGACTCATGCCCAGACCCACAGAGCTCCTGGCTCAGGTCTACTCCCTTGAAGGTCCCAGATTCATGCTCGGATCTGCAGTAGTCTCTGGCTCTGGCCTACTTGCTCAGCAATTGTTCCCCTGTACCTGCTCCTGTGGATTTTGCTGTCTCAGGTCTGCTCTGGCCCAGGTCGCTGGCTCAGTCCTGTGTCCGTAAATGTTCCTGGTCTGGATCTGCTCCTGCTCCCATAGAGTTCACCATCCCAGACCTACTCCAGCCCAGGTCTCTGGCTCATTTCTGCTCCTGTGGAATTCATTGCCTCAGGCCTGTTCTGGGCTAGGTTGCTGCGCCTGTCCTGCTTCCACGAATGTCCCTGGTCTGGATCTGTTCCTGCTCCTGTGGAGTTCACCATCTTAGGCTCACTCGGGCCCAAGTCACTGGCTCAATCCTGCTTCTGTGGAATTACCTTAGGGTCGCTCAGGCCCAAGGTCGATGGCTCAGTCCCACTCCCGAGGAGCTTGCTGCCTCAGGCCTCTTCCTGCCTAGGTCGTTGGCCCAGTCCTGCTTCCACAAATGTCCCTAGTCTGGATCTGCTCCTGCTCCCATGGAGTTCACCCAAAAACTTACTCTTTTTCTTCCATTCTTTTTTGAGGCCTTCAATTCACCCTCCCACCTTTATTACTTTCCTGCTGGCCAGCTTTCCAGAGGGCATCCCTCAGAGAGAATCTCTAGTTACTGATCTCCACAGTGCCTCCTGCTGTGACACCTGCATGCCCAAGCACCACTATCAGGCAAGAGTCTAGGGATGAACAAACACACAAACAAAGACAGATACCCATCTTCAATCCACTCTCACCATTCCCAAGGGCGATCTCTCAGAGTTTCCTGGGTTCCCATCTCACTGAGAGTCTCCACTTACACCATTCAGAGCCACTGCGTATACTATTGGTACTAAGCCTGCAGCCTACCACCTGCACTGTGGGACCATTTGTGATCCAGGAAAGGGGCTGGAGGTTTAAACATATACACACAGAAAGACATGGCGACACGGCTCATCCTTGAAACAAGAATGCTCCCTTTATGGTGTTCAGGGGCAGCTTATATAGTGCTCTGGCCATGCCCCAGCTCTTGGGATCTTTCAACTGCAGCAACCAGAACCAACTCCCCTGTCTCATGCTCAGAGCAGCTGCAAACATAGGAAAACAAATTGTTTATAAGAAATTCAGGGTCTGGGGGTTCACAGCCCCCAACAACTCAGACCTTCCTAACCCTTCAGAGCCAAATTGACTTACCAGCTGCATAGTGCTACAAAATTAGAGAGGATTAGATTTTCTAATAGCAGAGAGAGGTGGTCTTGTCTCTTCCTTGGGGAGGAATGTTGCTTCTATGTTAACCAATTAGCTATAGTAAAAGGTAAGATCCAATGACTCTAGATGGATCAAAAATGAAAGAAACAGCTTGATGATGCTGGCTAGTGGATCATTGAAAGTTCAATATGGAACTGGATGCTACCCTTCTTAACCCTCTTCTCTTTTCTTAATCCTACTAGCTGCACCCTGCCTTATAAACTTTTTGTCAAAATTTCTTCAACAGATCCAAAAGATTTCTAACAAGACCTTTAACCAGTTACTATTAAAAAATTGCCAGGCCCTAGCTATGGAGCCAGAGGCCTGCAGTACCCAATTACATCCTGACAATTTATGACGGGATTGCCCCTAAGGACCTCAATGGTCCCAATCAGCAGGAAGTAGTCTAATGATAATGTTGCCCTCTTTCCAACCCCCATTGCTTATTAATAAACAAAAACAGGAGGAATACAGGGTGAAAAGGGCCAAGGAAAAACACCCTGACCTTGACTTGACCCCAGGACCAGGGCTTGCAATCCCACCAATCCCTGAGCTTGATCCAGAGTCAGGCTGCCGAATCCCATCAGTTGCTGAGCATAGAATCCCACCAATCCCTGAGGTCCCTGAGCACAAAATTCTACCAATCTCTGAGCAGGAAATCCCACCAATCCCTGAGTTTCCCCAGAATCAGACCACAAAAATTTTTGTGGAATATTGTTTTAAGGTGTGTTACATTTGTTTCTGCTGTGGAACGTTTATTTAATAATGAAAAGATGTGTTGCATTCTTTTATGATGGATTTGTTTAACTCTGTGAAGCTGTGTTACTTTATCTAAAATACCTGATTGATCTAATGGAGCTGAACAGCCAATGGCAAGGCAGGAGAAAGGTAGGTGGGGCTGACAGGAAGAGAGAATAAATAGGAGAAAACTGGGGAGAGAGAGATCAAGGAGTGAGAGTAAAGAGAGGAGGATATCAGGGGCCAGCCACCCAGCCACCCAGTCACACAGTTACACAGCAAGACACAAGAAGAAAAAAGATATACAGAAATAGAAAAAGGTAAAAGCCCATAGGCAAAAGGTAAATGGACTAATTTAAGAAAAGTTGAATAGAAATAAGCCAAGCTAAGACTGTGCATTCATAGAATACGTCTCCATGTGTATTTATTTGGGAGCTGGGTGGCAGGGCCCCCAAAGAGCCAAAGAGCCAAAAGAGTAAAGACCAGCCAACTACAACCAATCCCAAGAGAAATCTGTCCCACCCATAAAAAGCCCTATATAAGCTCTGTACCCTGTTCAGTTTGCTGCTGCTTCTCATCCTAGAGGAAGCCAACCCCCTGGATTTTTTCCCAATAAATCTCTTGAGTAAGGTTTGTTGTGTGGTGTGACACTTTCATCAGAGCGAGCCCAGCTGTAACCACATTCACCGGAGCCGGAGTGGATTCACGGGAGCTGGAGTGGAGCATAACACTCACTGGGGAAGCTTTCCCCTAGTGGAGAAGAGCTGAGCTGAGCAGAGCTGTAACAACTTTGCTGGGTAAACCATTTGCTCAAGAGCAGAGTTGTTACACTTGCATTGGAGAAAACTTTCCCTGGAGCAGAGCTGTAGGTGCCTGCAGTTATGGTGGCTTTGTGATGTTCCTTGACTCCCAACTGCCAGGATACCTTTCCATCTGAGCCACAATGCTTACAGTCCTAGGAACAATAACCTGTATCCTAAGCACTGCACACTAATTAGAGGCCACATTTACCAGTAAAATAAAATGTAGAAGTCATGTACATAGTTTAATCTCTACTCTTTATAATTGCCCTATAAGACTTTGGTATAAAGTTCTGCACTCAAAGGCCTTATATAAAAGAATCCAAGAGAGAAAAAGCCTATCACATCTATCCAAATACCATTTCTGTTGCTCTTTTATCTTTTGGCAAAATCTGGTGATATAACCCAGCTCAGGTTGGCCTCAAACTCTCCATCTTCCTTCCTCAGTAGACAGGGTTCTGGGATTACAATGCTGGGGGTGAAACTCAGGACAAGATCTCTACCACTGAGCTGCACCCCCAGGTCTATTTACCATTGCTTCATCTCAGAGCTCCATAGCTCCCTCTGAATTTCCACTTCAGTCTGAAGAAGTGCTGTGCCTATATTTTTAAAGGAAATGTGGTGGCAAATTTTCTTTGTACTCTTTCACCTTTATTGTCCTTTGTGATTGTTCTTTTTTAATATTTATTTATTTGTTATGTATACAATATTCTGTGTGTATGCCTGCAGGCCAGAAGAGGGCACCAGACCTCATTACAGATGGTTGTGGTTGCCGGGAATTGAACTCAGGACCCTTGGAAGAGCAGGCAATGCTCTTAACCGCTGAGCCATCTCTACAGCCCCCCTTTGTGATTGTTCATATCTCACTACCAATCTTAGAACACATCTCTGCTACATACTGCAGCCCTGGCTGCTGCTTTCTGTGAGTACTGCAAAATTTCCCAGTCTCTCCTGCTGTACACTGCTGGACGAGAGAAGCCACAGACCTTGTCCTAGTGTGCCTTCTATGACTGTCCCAAAAGAAACTTAGGGAAGAAAGGGTTTATTTCCTTTTACCACTCCCAGGTCATGTCCCATCACCGAGGAAACTAGGGCCAGAGCTCAAGGTGGGGATGCAAAATCAGAAACTGAAGGAAGGATGATGGAGAAATGCTGTGTACTGGTTTGCCTCTTGACGCGCTCACTTTGCCAGAATGACCTGCCCAAAGGTGGCATCACCCACAGTGGACCAGGCTCACCCCCATCAATAATTAATCAGGAAAATGGTCCACAGTCTTGCCTGCAGGCACATCTGCTGGAGGCATTTCCTTACTAGTCTGTTGATGCATTATTTGAATGGCATAAAGTTGACAAAAAACTAGCCAGAATAGTCCCTAAATTTGGAAATCTCTTCCATATAGCTTGCCACTCTCCCTGATTTAAGATTATCTTCTTCTTTGCTTTTGAAGATTAGTTATGTGCTTCATGAATCTGTGAAATTTCCATTCATTCTTGCGTATTTCCCTCATCAGCTTCCTTTACTCCTTCAGGCATTCCCATAGTACGGATGCTCACACCTGGTGCTGCCGCATCTCTGAAGCTGCGCTAATTTTCATGTTTTTTTTTCTTTCTTTTTGTGCCATTGATCTACACAACCTCTCCTGCGCGCCCGCATGTGTGTATTAAATACTTTTATTTTATTTTATTTTATTTTATTTTATTTTGAGACAAGGTTTCTCTGTGGAGCTTTGGAGCCCGTCCTAGACCTTGTAGACCAGGCTGGCCTTGAACCCACAGAGATCCTCCTGCCTCTGCCTCCTGAGTGCTGGGATTAATTAAAGACATGCTCCACCACAGCCTGGATGATTTTATTTTTTTACAAAATAAAATATAAGATAAAACAAAAACCATTACATCAAAGTTGAACAAGGCAAATCAACAGAAAAAAAAGATCACCAAGAGAAGACATGAGAATCAGAGACCCACTCATTCACACACTCAGGAGTCCGATTAAAATACTAAACTGAGAGCTATAATATATAGGAAGACCTGGTGGAGGCCCGTGCATGCTGCTTCAGTCTCTGTGAGTTCATACGAGCTTTGCTCAGTTGATTTAGAGGGCTGTGTTCTCCTGGTGTCCTACAGCCCTCTGGCTCCCACACTCCTTCTACCCTTCTCTCTGAGGGGAGGGATTTAGTGGAGACATCTCAATTATAGTTGTGTGTTCCAAGGATTCTCTCTCCAGTAATGTGTGGCTGTGGGTGTCTGCCTCTGTTTCCACCTGCTGCAGGAGGAAGCTTCTCTGATGATGACTGAGTAAAGCATTCGTCTATGAGTCTAGCGGTTCCCATTAGGAGTCATGTTACTGAGTTTTCTTATTTGTTTGCTTTATTAGTATTTGGTTTTACTTAGGTCTCTGGGCTATCTAGTTTCTGATTCTTGGTCACCCAAGCAGTGTCCTGTATGGGTTCCACTGCATAATGTCTGGTTGGGGGTCTCTATATTTGTTTCCATCTGCTTCAGGAGGAAGCCCCTCTGATGGTGGCCGAATAAGACACCCAAGCAGTGTCAGGTATGGTTTCCATCTTGTGGAGTGGGCCTTAAATTAAATCAGACATTGGTTGATTACTGCCCACAAACTTTGTGCCACCATTTCCCTGGCCTGTCTTGTAGGCAGAGCACCATTGTAGATCAAAAGTTTAGTGATTGGGTTGGTGTTTATGTTTCTCTTTTGGTATCCTGCGGAGTGTACCTTCCTGTACCAAAGACACTGGACCATGAGTGTGCTGTTCTATGAAGGCATCAGCTCAACCTCTCCATGGTCAATGAGTTATGTGGGTGCTGTCCTCAGCAGTGAGGTCTTGCTGTCAGTTTGTGAAGAGCAATCTATTGTTTTAGAAGCAAATTTGGCCAACAACTCAATTGTATGTAACCAGGTCCTGGTACTGGAAGCTTTATTTGGTGACAAGAGATGACCAGTTGGGACTCCATCTCCCATATTATTTGGAGACCTCATTAGGATTGCCTTCCTATGTTATAGGAAGTTTCCTCTACACTAGGTTTCCATACCACCCATCAAAAGACTTTCAGTTATGTCTCTTCCCGCATCCCTTCCTCAACTCCATCCCTCTCCCCCTCCCCCTCCTCACCTGATCTTCCTGTTCCCATTCCCCCACCTCCAGTCTACCCATAAAATCTATTTCCCACTCCCAGGGAGATGCTCAGGATGTAGCTGGCTTTCTTTGGGCCACCAACCAGCTCCCAAATAAAGACATGGAGACTTAGTTATGAATGCTTGGCCTTATTTTAATGCTTGTCCCACTTTGCTCTTACAACTTAAATTAACCTGTTTCTCTTCATCTATATTTTGCCTCAGGGCTTTTTACATTTAATCCCGCATGTCCTGCTTTGTGTCTGACTGGCTGGCAGCTGACTGGCTAGCTGGTCTCAGGCATCTCCCTCTCTTTCTCCCTTGTTCTCTATTCTCTCTCCTTCTACTTATTTTCTTTGCCTGCCAGTCCTATCCCTCCTCTGCCTAACTATTGGTCATTCAGCTTTTTTATTAGACCAATCAGGTGCCTTAGGCAGGCAAGGTGAAACAAATGCAACCCATCTTTAAATAGTTAAACAAATGTTCTAGTCCAGAACGTATACCTAGGGCTCATGTTAATTCATAACAGACTTCAGCAGCATTCCTTTCTTATCAGTAGTTCTTTCCTCTTCAGAATTCTGCTGACATTCACAAACCGGTGTTGGCTGATTTTATGTCAACTTGACACAAGCTAAAGTCACTGGAGAGGATCGAGTCTCAATGGAGAAAATGCTTTTGTAAGAATGGTCTGTAGGCACGCCAATAGAGCATTTTCTTAATTACGGACTGATATGGGAGGGGCCCGCACATTGTAGGTGGGAGCACCCCTGGGCAGGCAGTTCTGGGCTATATAAGAGAGACGCCTAAGCAAGCCACAGGGAATGAACAGGTCGGTAAGTAGCACTGCTCCATGGGCTCTGCATCAACTCTTGCCTCCAGGCTCCTGCCTTGCTTGAGTTCCTGCCCTGACTTCCTTCAGTGATGGACTATGGATATAGAAATGTAAGTGAAATAAACCTTTCCTTCCCAGTTTGCTTTTGGTCATGGTATTTTATCATAGCAATAGCCCTTGAAGCAAAGACGTCTCTCAATGATCCCTAATTCCAGGTTCCTCTCAGTGTATCTTAGCCAACCCTGCTGTTCTGTATCTAGTTAAACTCCTGGGTAACTGCAAGAAAAAAAAAAAGGAAAATATAATGCTAAGCTTGCTCCAGTTCTTCAGACAGCAGAGGTTTCCTTGCTGATCCTTTGAAAAGACAAGCAAGTTCTCAGGCTTTTGGGTTTCCCTGCCGCTGCTGACATTGTAGCTCAGCTTCATAACTGAGGGGAGAGACACAAAACAAATGGTGTTGATCCCACACGCCTCATATTCCAACCCCTCCTTTCCACTTCTTTGGATTAGAAACAAAAGTTAGTCTTAGCCTTCTCTTTGCAGTGACTGATGGGCTAACTGACCTAGGGAAAGCTGGAGGACTCAGGAGGAATCCCCCAGGAGCAGCCCCTTACAAACTGCCATTTGAGTCTAGACTTCACTTCCCATCTGTTGGATGAGGACAATCGCTTTGTTCTAGATTTAAAGTCTGAGTTGCAAACTCCGTGAGAGACAGGCTATGTGGGGCCTGCATCTTAGTACACCCAAGAGTGCACATCTGCTTTGAGGACATTGTGTTTACCTCATCACATGTTTGGGTGTCTTTGAAAAGCAGAAGGGCATCCATTATGTGCATGTGCTCATGCTTAAAAACATTTATTTTTATTTTATGTGTATGAGTGTTTTGTCTACAAGTATGTATTGCAACACACGTGCATGGTGGTCTCAGAGGCCAGCAGAGAGTGTTGGATCCCAGGAGCCGGAGTTGTGCATGGTTATGAGCTGCCATGTTGATGCTGGTAATTGAACCCAGGTCCTCTGGAAGAACATCCAGTGCTCTTAACCGCTGAGCCATCTCTCCAGCCCCATACCCTCAGTTTTAATCTGCCCATCGTCAATCAGTAGACAGCTGTTTCTGCAGCTTGGATGGTGTAGATAAGGCTGCAGTGGACAGGAGCGTGGGCCACTGTTGATCCTGCCTTCTGCTCTTTTAGAGGTGTGTTCAGAAGTGGTATTGCTGGACTATGCTAAGTTAAACAAGACAAACACAGGTAACTTCTTCACAGTGTTCTATGAGACATTTGAGCAGACTCCTACGGGATGGGGAGATAGCCCAGGCGTCAGAGTGCTTGTCTTCTAAACCCAGGGACCTGAGTCTGATCCCCAGAACCCATGTAAAGAAATGCCAAAGCTGGTGTGACACTTGCCATTCCAGTGAATGAGAGGTGGAGACCTGCAGATCCCCAGTGTCCTGTGGCCTAGCAGGTCCATGAGAGAACTTGTCTGGAAAAAATAACAGCACCTACGGAATGACACCTGAAGTTGTCCTCTTGCCACTGTACAGACAGGCCCATAAATCACAGAGTAGTTTGGGGACATGGAGGGAAGTTGGGCAGCTGCTGTTCAGTGCAATGGGAATGGAATGTGTTCTATATTCCAGAATTTGCTCTGCAATGTCATGCCTCTATGCCACAGTACTGTGATGTGTAGTGTAGCTGAAAATCAGTTCAGAGGCTTGGTGAAAATTATTCCTATTAAAATGACAATATTAGGAAAGTCCTGGCACTCTCAACATACTGCAAGTATGTAACTGAAGCAGCATCACACTAAATAAACAGCCAGCTCTAGAATCAGGGTGCGATGGCTTTACTTAGTTGTCAGTTTGACTGTATCTGGAAAGAACTACAATCCAGAAATGAGGGCACACTTGCAATCTGGATCTTGAGGCTGGAAGACACAGCTTTAATCTGGGCCATGCCTTCTGCTGGAAGCCTATATAAGGACAGTGGAAGAGGGAAGGGTTTGTCTTCTCCTGCTTACCCTCCCTTTGTCAGCCCATCCATCCCTTCCCTGGCACTGGAGCCGGCGTCTTCGGGATTCCAGCATACACAGACGACCAGCTGAGACACCCAGCCTCGTGGGATTGAGCAGCTACTGGATTCTTGGGATTTCCATTCACAGCTAGCCATTGTTGGACTGCATCTTGTAAGTCATTCCAATAAACTCACATATATATGTATGTATATATATGTGTGTATATACATACTTGTATATATACATAGAGAAAGAGAGAGAGATTCATTCATAAGTTCTGTGACTCTAGAGAACCCTGGCTACTACACAGGGTATTTCCAATGAATAAAATGTATAATTGTTGATAACAAGGGAATTAATAACTATCTCATTAAGCATATGATCTGAGAAATTTGACTTATAAACACACATGTTAGGGAATATTATTTTAAGGTGTGTTGCTTTTGTTTATGTCGCATTTGTTTGATTCTGTGAAGCTGTGATTCTTTGTCTAAAACACCAGAGGGTTTAATAAAGATTTGAACAGCCAATAGTGAGGCAGGAGACAGGATAGGCAGGGCTGGCAGGCAGAGAGGATAAACAGAAGGAGAAAAGAGGAAGAGGAGCAAGGAGAGAACAAGGGGAGGAGGACATCAGCCACCCAACTACACAGCCAGCCCTGGAGTAAGAAGGAAAGTAAGACATACAGAAGTAAGAAAAGGGAAAAGCTCAGAGGCAAAAGGTAGTCAGGATAATTTAAGAAAAATTGGCAAGAAACAAGCCAAGTTGAGGCCAGGCATTCATAACTAAGAATAAGCCTCCATGTGTGATTTATTTGGGTGGTGGACCCCTCAAAAGTTAAAAAAGTCAAAAGAGTAAAACTTCAGAGAACATCTGGGGGGGTCTTACAGGGTGGCACTTAGAATGGAAAGGGACCAGAATGCCGGCGCAGTCATAGCCTGAGTTGGTAGAGTGAGCTGGGGAGGGGCTTATGTGGAGGGAGAGCATGGAATCAGCACGGGGGACAACAGGACAGAGGTCCTTCCGTCTTACCATGTGTCTTTGTGGTGGGCACTCACTGTCTGGGCCATTTGTTCACTGTGCGTATGAAAAGGGCAGATTTCCTTTTTAGCGTTCTTCTTTCACTTGTCTACTAAAACAACAACAATGCTATAAAGAACCTCCCAGAGCTAGGAAGATCGCACACTGGCTAAAGCACTTTTTGTACAAGCCTGAGGACCTGAGTTTGAACCCCTGGAACTCATGTAAAAGCTGGGCACAGTACCTCATATCTGTAATCCCAGGTGCCTATCCTATGGGAGTTGGGAGGTCTAGACAGGAGAATCCTTAGATGTTCTCAGGCCAGCTAGCCTGGCATCTGAAGCAGCAAGCAAGAAAGAGATGAAGGACCAACATCTGCGGTTGACCTCTGGCTTCCATGTGCATACAGAATGTCACAGGCACACCCACACTCACACACACAAATGTGCTTGTGCATACACACATAGATGCACACACATAATATATACGCATCATAAACACACAAATAAAAAATAGGAAAAAAGAACTTCCTCCATACCAAGAGCATGGCAGCCTACTGTTGCAACCCCAGCTATCTGGAGAATGAGGCAAGAATCCAAGCCCAACCTGGGCTACACAGTGTGAGACCTGTCTCAAAGAAAACACCAATGAACTCCTCCTCACCCAAAACTTAGCCCTCTGAGGGATTATTTGAATAGCAGAGGCAGGATAAACATTGAGTTCTCCTCCTGCTCGTCTGTCAATCATCACTATAAAGGGCAGCGAGCACATGAGCTGAGGATGTGACTGCTCCAGATATGGCTGAAGAGAAAGCTTTTACTGGAGGCTGGAGGGAGAGTCCAAGCAGAGGCATCTGAAGAGCCCAGAGCAGAGGGGAAAGGTAGTAGATTGAGAATGGCCAGCAAACCAGACCGGGTCATTGTGGGAGAGAGAGTGAGAGCAAAGGAGACCAACAGTGAGGGGGAAGAGAGGAAGACAAAAGAGAGAGCATGGCCGAAATAACTGGATTAAAAAGGAATGAGAAGCCCGTGAGCTGGAGAAGATTGGGGTAGGGGTGGGATGAGAAAAGCTGAGAGGAGCTGCCAGTACTTAGGACAACTGGCAATCCCAGGTGCCTATTACCATACCCTAACGCATGCTGGCCCCCAGGCTCACTCAAGTTTCTTTTGCACCTGAGAAGGAAATGGCTGAGTCATTTTCCTCTCCTTAGCAACAGACTCAGGAGAAAAGTAGAAGTAGATATATTTCATTATTTTCTTTAAAGATATAATTGAGTGAAATAACCCTGCATTTGCGCATTAGTGAAAGCAAAGCCACTCAGAATCCATGAACAAATAAGGTGGGAAAGAAAGTCTGACATGCTAGTGCCCAGAGCCTATGACGCTCACCGGCTCTGGTGAGACTAGAAGTTTAGCATCCTCTGCTGGTCAGCCCCTCTCCCCGCTCCCCAGATCGGTTCCAGGCAGCATGTCAGGGTTCCAAGAGTGAGTTCTTTCCAAAGAATTTTCTAAAAGGGGCTAGAAATGCCCTTAGTGTCAGCATCCCTGATGACAGGGTAGAGCAGAACATGGGCATCTGTTTAGAAATATGAATAAACATCTCTGACTGCCTGAATCAATAGTAGCCATGTATCATATTTTTCATGAATATGGTTATATACAGATAAGCATGTCCCTGCCTTCTGAGATTGCACGTGTGCAAGGGGAAAAACAGTGGTTGCTCCAGAAATGTCCACTGCAGTTGTTAGATTTCAGACATGGCCACGTCATTGCTAACACTAGGGAAAGTTCCAGTAGTTCATGTGAGCTTGTCCTGAACCCAGGCCTTCTGATGCCTACCTACATACACCTGCTCAAAGACCTGCAGAAGACACACTCACACATAAACACATGTATGTGTGTGCTATGTGCTAGAATATGTATGTTATAATTGGAAGTCCTCGGATCTCCATCCGTACCTCAACAAACAAACCTACACTGGTTAGATAGGGTTAGCGTCAGGGTCCAATGCCCCAACATAAACTGTCTTTTTCTCTGGACTGACATGGAGGCACTGGAATAATTGAGACATAGTTCACACAGCAATATTGGAAGGGAGTCTCAGGGTTCATTCAAATCCTAAAGATCACCTGCATTTATTATCCAAACACCTTTTATCCCCCAAGGTAAACTGAAGGGGAAGTTCATTAGCATTCTGTTTGGGGGGTATCAGGACCAAAGTCATGTCCTCTGTCACTAGCTTGGAATTCACACCTCTTCTCAGGAGATCTACATAATTACAAAGAAGGGAGCAGCCATCTGGGCTGGAGAGATGGCTCAGAGGTTAAGAGCACTGATTACCATTCCAGAGGTCATGAGTTCAATTCCAAGCAACCACATGGTGGCTCACAACCATCTGTTAGGAGATCTAATACCCTCTTCCGGCCCGCAGGCATACATGCAGGCAGAATACTGTATACATAATAAATAAATAAATCTTAAAAAAATGCTTTCAGCATCTCTGCTACTATTGTGACTTGAGAGGCTAGCTGCTGATACAACATAGAAATATGCAGCCTGTATAATATTGCCCCACAGGTTAAGGGTTTTGTTTGTTCATTTACATTATGATGGTAGAAAGCCACACACATTGTGGAAACTATACTTTGTATTTTTAGTTTTGCTGTTTCCAGAGCCATGACTTGTGCCTCTTGAGAAGCAGAAGAATTCTGATATATAATTACAGAAAAGTCATATTAAAATAGTATAAAAACATTACTTTCTTGTGTGTGTTAGAAAATATTATTTTATGGTGAGACTTTTGTTTGTTCTATGAAGTTTGTTCTGTGAAGTTGTGATTCTTTGCCTGTCTAAAATGCCTGATGGTCCTAATAGAGTCGAACAGCAGAAACAAGGATAGGCAGGTCTGGCAGCCGGAGAGTATAAATAGAAAGAAAAACAGGGAAAAGGGAGAGCAAGAGAACAAGAAGAGGAGGACATCAGGGGCCAGTCAGCCATGGAGTAAGAAGGAAAGTAAGATATATAGAAGAAAGATAAAAGCCCAGAGAGAAAAGGTAGTCAGAAACAAGCCAAGCTAAGGCTGGGAAACTATAAGAAAGAATAAGCCTCTGTGTGTGATTCATTTGGGAACTGGGAAGTGGGCCCCCCAAAAGAGCCAAAAAGAGTAAAATACCAACACAACATCCAGGAGCCCCTCAGATCCCCTCCCCCAAGGACTCAGGATCTTTCTCAGGTCAGAATGTTTGAGTTGCTGTCAACACGTCCAGTTCAGTTGGTTCTGTTTCCTGTTGCATTTGGAAGCTGTGTGCATAGGTCACAGTCCTCAGAACCCCACAGTTCCACACGACTGCCAGGAGTCCTCTTGATTCCCTAAGTGGAGTCTTTGTAGTACTGGGTAGCGGGCATCCGCTCCACTAGCTCTCTGGCTCAGGCTCAGAAGGTTCCCTGCGTTCCTTCAGTGCCTTCTCCTCCTTCAAGCTTTCCCTTTCTGGGCCCCTCTTGGTTGCAGCATTCAGTCACTTGTCTCATTAGTCAGACATCAGAGGACGGTAATGCGACAGAGGGAAGCAACAGAGAGTCAGATGTTCAGACAGTGAGAGAGTGTGGCCAGTCACAAATGTGAATGTGAACCTGGGTTGCTTCTCCCCAGTCTCCCGGAATCACAGTGAC
>LOEQ01014744.1:0-17214 GCA_001685075.1 Bramus lutescens
AGCTTGTCCTGGAACTAGCTCTTTTAGACCAGGGTGGCCTTGAACTCACAAATATCTGCCTGCCTCTGCCTCCAAGCGCTGGGATTAAAGACATGTGCCATCACTGCCCAGCTATGTTTAAATTTTTTCATCATCTTGATAAATTGTTATGTTCTCTTTCTGTATAGAAGGTTTACTTACTTATGTATATATTTATATTTTGTTGAATACTACTGAATCTCTTTATTCTTACATTGAAAATGAAAATCTAACAAGCTTGTTCTTAAAATTTGTGAAAAATTAATTAATTGTGCACACACACATATATATATTTCTCCATACACACACACACACACACACACACACAGTAGCTCATGTGCTAAGACCCTCAATGAAGGTCTCTGGGCGAGTAAGTTCTATGTTCACTATGTTGAGGCAGAGACTCCCCAACATTTACTTCTGAGCTTCATATTCCAGGCTAGCTGTCCCATGAACTTCCAAAAAATTGTCTTTTCTCCCCATCTTATCTCTCCTTTGGATGGATAGATTACAAATACATGTCACCTCACATCTGGATGTATTTAAACCTAACTTCCAAGGATGGAACACAGTTATCAGTCATGCACTTGCTTTTCTGTCAAGCCTTCTCCCTGGCCTCAAGTTCTCTCACATGTGAACTGCTATTGTCAAGTTGTCAAGTTGTTCTAGAAGTACAGTTACCTAACTGTTGACTATGAACATGCTCGTCTTCATAATTGATGCAAAATTGTTTCAGAAAGCAATTCTGCTAATGTTTGTTCCCAAGAAAACAAAAACATTCCCACTGATTTACAATCTTGGAAATAATCAACCTTACCAGACCCTAATTCTTTCTCTCTATTGGATATTAAATGAACTCAGTGGGTTGTATGTATATGTGTGTGTGTGTGTGTGTGTGTCTTTATATATAGTGGCAACAAGAATAATCAAAGAAAATAGGTGATGCATTTGAGAGAGATTCAGAAGTGGTTATAGGAAGGGAGGGAAGGAAAAGACGTGGAAGAGACTGAAAGTAAGAAAGGGAAATTAAAATAGTATAATTGTATTTTAATTAAAATGAAAAATTATGAAGAAAAACTCATATTTGTTGTAATCAATTTAAAATTTTCATTACTAATTAGTTGAGTGGATTTTTGTTTATTTCTTTATTATTCATTCCTTCAGAGTTTGCTTATGTTGCCTACTTTCTGTATACACATGGTATTTTTGATTTGTAATCTACAAAAATAAAGGACCAGGCCAAGAATTTAAAGTTATCATCATCATGAATTTAAGTTTTCTTTTTCTTGATCTTTCCTTGTGCTAGGAATTGGGTCCATGGTACATATTTGAGAAACTATTACACACCTTGGAGTGTTCAAATATTTTCCCTAGTGTACTTTGTCCTGGCCTCAAGGTTGGACTTTAACTTCCTTTAGAACAGAGGTTCTCAACCTTCTTAATGTTGTGATCCTTTAAAAAGAGTTCTTTATGTTGTGGTGACCCCAATCATAAAATTACTGTGTTGCTAATTCATAACTGTGATTTTGCAACTGTTACAAATTGTAATGTAAATATTTTTTGGAGATACAGGTTTGCTAAGAGAGTCTGGACCCATAGGTTGAGAACCACTGCTTTAGAACATGAATGTGGACAGTTACATTTGGCAAACACAATGACCATTCCCTTCCCTCCCTACATGCTTCCCCTTACTCAGGTGACAGGTGGCAATTAACCTTGGGTGCCTGTGTTTCCTGTGTGTGAAGCTTCTGTCTGCTTTCAGTGTTAGTGATGCCAGCTTTGTGAAACATGTGCCCATCATTTCTTCAATGTGTGTTTACAGTTTTTAAGGCAGCCCCTGCAGCACACGCCGTTCATCGTATTCTGGATAAAGATTCATGCCTGTACTCTTGCTTTATTTCATAAATTAATAACAAACTTCTTTCTGCTCTAGAGCTTGATGCTCATATTATAGAACATGAAAAACTGTAAAATTCCCAAACAATCAATAAATCCAATCAATTACTTTGAATTTTTAATATTATAAAATACTACAAAGTTTTAGAGGGATATAAGAAACACTTTTGTAACTACAATTTAAGCTTGTTGAAAGTCATAGCTCTAAGCTTTTCTTAAAAGTCAGTTCTCTAACATTTCAAGCAGTAATTTCTTCTTATTCTGAAATACTGAAATGTAGATCATGTAGATAAAACCACAGGCAGTCAGCTTCTTATATACACTCCTTTATTAGTTTATTATTCAATATTTACCTCATGCCAAACAGTAGCATATTGGTTACCACTTGTAAATTATAAAAGTAAAATTCAAGTTGAATATTACATTTCCCACATAATAATACAGATTATGGCACTCAATTACCAGAGGACATCTAATAACTTTCCAGGGCCATTCTTATTGGCTGATCAAACTTCCCTCTAACTCTCTCGTGTCTGAAAATGAACACACAGTTATTCACTGTTCATGCTGCTTTGGGGTAACTTTAAACTATGGTGCACTCATTTTATATATAAATAGCAATGCACAGCTAATGTTGAATTACTGTATCACGTTCTCTATTTCTAGTTATATGAAAATGAAAAAAATAATTGATGATAACTGAAAAAAAATCTTTGATGTGAAGATTTGAAGTTTAAAGCACTTTATATAAGTTCATGCTATATAAGCTTAAAGCAGTTACCGTATTTGTGCCAATTCTTAGCCATATCCTAATGCATGTGTTAGTTATGTCCAGGATTGAATGCTAAACTATACTTCCCATGGCTTTTTACAATAACTGTGAAGTCTGATAGTCTAATTATCCCTATTGTCAGCATGCAAACTAAGAACTGCTCTCAATATACCTGCAGCATACATAGAGCTAATGCTACTTGATTTCCCGTGCACCCTGAGTCACAGCACCCTGGGGACCTCACCATACTCCCAAGAAATATGTATTACACAATTTTAAATGTCTGAAAGAAACTTAAGAGTATAAACATGCACAGCTGTTAAGCACCATCCCTGTGACTATCATTGAATTTGGGTGCCTAAATATATAATCCTGAAATTGTTCATCCTAGTTTGCTTGTCTTTTGCTATGATCAAACATGGAGGAAAAGCACCTGGCCAGTTTAGGTCAGTTGTCAAAGGCTAACCAGCACATTATTTCTTTTGATCTTGTAAAACCAGGAAGTAAATAGTTGAAATAGTAATGAGTGGATGAGTAGAAGGCACTTGGGAGCTGCTTTTCTTCCTTTGGTTTGTCATCTTGAGCTTAAATGACACAATAAAGAAGCCCTGCATTAACTGAGTATGATGAAGTGGTTACATAAATTTATTTACTTATTAATGTGTATAGGTGTTTTGCCTGCATGTGTCTAAGCACCACTTTGCATGCCTCGTAGCTGGTTTGGAGGCCAGAAGAGGGTGTTGCACTCCCTGGGTCTGGCATTACAGATGTTTATGCAGACAGGAAATCAAACCCGTGTCACCTGGAAGAGCAGCCAGTACTTTTAAGCACTGAGCCTTCTCTCCAGTCTTTAAATAAATTTAATAAATCATTTTATACCCAGAACCTACCTCAAGAGTTGATATGTAAGGGAAATTCAAATGACTGATGACTTCATAAAAAAGTCTATGTCTTGTCAACAGTAGCCATTGCTTCTCCATTAAAATAATACAACTGAGATTTTATTTTGCAAGTTACATTGCAAGTTTCTGAATGATATAATCTGAATGTTTTAGGTTGGAAAAATTCAAGCCTATATTCAGGGGCTCAGACTCACAAATATATAACGTGGTGTGTCAGAAAGAAATAAATGGAACACAGCACATTCTAGTTGTGATATTCAGGAACATTCCTGCAATAAAAGGGAGAAAGATATCAAAGCCCTGTGACTAAATTAACTTCCAAACAAGACATTTAATCTTTTTTGCTTTACATTCATATTTCAGCCATACAGTTTTGTTCAGTGGTAATCCTTCTGAGCGAATGTCATTAGCTAGGCTGCCAGCATACGGCTCACCAGGAATCACCTTGAACTGATTTGCATCATGCTCATATTTAATATTGAGGGTTCTTAAAACCTGTTTGAATTTGACTTCAAGGAACTGAAGATGTTCTTCTGGAAGGCTGAGGTATTAAATAAAATAATCCATTATCTTAAAATTGCTATTTCAATTTTAATAATAATTAAAATGACAAAAGAAATTAAATGTCATTTGTTAAATAATTTCTCCCATGATCTTGGTTTTAGCATGCTCTACTTATTTTTTTTCTTGTAATTTGAGATTTGGATTTAGACATTAGATCAGATTCTTGTTCAGTATTTAATGAAGATGCTTCATAAAGTGGCTTGTCATTTCCATAAAGTCAAGGTCTGTCTTCCTGTGCAATTTTAGCAATAATTAATGATCCACGTCTAGGGCCATTAATTCATTAGGAGCTGTGAAATGATATTGTAATTCTGTCTTCATTCATTAGCTGTAATACAGCCATAAAAAATTTCTCATCTATTTAGTTACTCAGTGATACAATTGATAAAGAAAAGATAAAATGAATGCACAATCCATTTTACCTACTTTTCAAAGCAGAATGTGGTTAACTGACAGTCTGCTATGGTGGATGTTTGATTTTGAAAATGTTTTATGTTATAATGATTTTTAAAACATGTTCGCATATATTTAAATCTACTGAAGAATTCATAGATTTTTTTGAGCATATTGTGGCTCGACTTATTTTAATTTTGGACAGAGGGAACTTACTCATTTTAGTATTAGCATAACGAAACCTCCATTTGCATCTTGTTCCATTTCTGGCCAGTAGTGGATTCAGCTGCTGTGCCAAAGATGCTTGGCTCCCAGTAAAGCACATGGCATTTCTTAGCCACAAATCGTGCTGTAGGAAAGCTCATTGTTTCAATATAAAATCTGTGGTCAATTTCAATGCCCTGCTGAGTGCTTTAGACTCAAACAGAAGCAGATTCAGCTCTGTCTGCAGCTTGCAAGCTCCATTCCCCCAACTAGAGGAACATAGTGACATGAAGGAGAGTTAGAGCCACATATCTCTACACCATCATAGTGTTAGAATAATGATGTCTACTGGATTTCCTGTTAAAATTTGAATATCTTTGTAGCTCTTATTTTTCTCCATATTATACATGAATGGATATTAATTTTGCTTCAAATACATTAAGGTCTATGTTTGATGGTGTGATTAAATGTATGCCTGATTTATTTTATATTTACATTCATTATTAAATTTTATTTTGAAATGGAGTTTTGAAAAATTAATTACTAAGTATTAAGGAAAATAGTTTAATGGAGTTTTTACTGTTAACTTTTTGTAGAATTTTTCTATACTGAAGAGTTCTGTTATTTACAACTCGGGTTCCTACACTCTGTTCTCTTTTTTAAATTTAGCAGAGAGCTCTTTGACTGACCTGTGAAAGGAGGCATGCAACATCATTCCCAGTTCTGATAGCATATGGAGAGCTGGCATGCTCTGCTTTCCATTGTACCAAGGTGGTCTTGGTATCTTATCCTCTGACACCTCACAAATACTATCGCTTCACTTTTGAAATGGTTAGTTCTAACTGTCAACTTGACATAACCTGGAATCACCTGAGAAGACAGTCTTAGTGAGCGATAGCTTACATGGGGTTGGCCTTGTGGATATGTCTGTTTCAAGGAGGTCTTCATTAAGTTAATTGTTATGAGAATATTGAGCCCTCCATGGGTAACACCATTCCCTAGACAGGGGAATCCTAAAGTATGTGAGAATGGGGAAATCGAGCTAAATACAATGAACAAGTCAGCAAAGAAGTATGAGTATGTTCCTTTTGTCCTGTTCTTGACTATGCACTTGATCTGACCAGCAGCTTCAAGCTCCAGCCCTTGGGACTTCACTGCTGTGATAGGCTGAGTATGCTGGAATATGCCCCTTTCTCCCATATGTAGGTTTTTGTCAATATTTTATCACAGCAAAATTTTACTTTCAAAAGTGGAAGTAAAAATGCCTTTGCTTTCTGTTCTTTGGATGCTGAAATCACTTAGTCTCCACCTATAGGCACTTCAGTCCTGTCTGCATATATTGTGGATTTTATTGCAATTACCCCTCCCACTTGATCTTTAACCATGGCCCC
Source organism: Bramus lutescens (assembly GCA_001685075.1). NCBI lineage: Eukaryota > Metazoa > Chordata > Mammalia > Rodentia > Cricetidae > Bramus > Bramus lutescens. The sequence goes on from LOEQ01014744.1 coordinate 6,141, forward strand.
ATAACTTTTATTTTCTGTGAAGAATTTGCTACTTGTTTATGTAAAATTCCAAAAGGTACGCTGCTGCCACCAGGCTTCAGATGTTTTTATAATTCAGATTTTAAAGGAGAGAACTAAGTTTGGAATGGCTAATAGTACCTTCTGCAGCTGCAGAAGGTTCAGTTCATTGCTAACATCCACATGACAACTCACAGTGATCCATAACTCCAACTGCAAGGGAACTAGATGCTTTCAGGTTTCTGAGGACACACATGGTAGACATATATAGACGCTGGCAAAACACTCATACATGTAAAAAATTAAGTCTTCTAAAATGGTAGACAAACATTGATGCAGACAAAACACTCATACACATAAAAACATTAGGTCTTCTAAAAATGAAGGAGGAAAAATCACATAAAATTTGCATATTCAAGGAATGGTAAAACAGCTCAGGAGGTACAAGTATCTGCTGCCAAGACTGATCACCTAGCTTATATACCAGAACTCACAGAGTGGATGGACAAAACTGGTACCTTCAGGCTGTCTTATGATCTTCATGCCTGAATCCTTCACACACACACACACACACACACACACACACACACACAGAGAGAGAGAGAGAGAGAAATAAAAAATACATAAATATTAAAATGTTTAATGCTTTTTTTCAGTCTCAAAAAGGATGAGCAAAATATGTTTAAGATCAGAAACCTGAGTTTTAGGCTAAACTTTGAATGATACATTTTCCAAAATATTGGAAACATCTTGTTAATGAAATGTGCAATGTTTTTAAAGTCACTGTCCTCACTAAACTAGAGCACACAATTCTCCTTCAGTGGAACTTTGCTACATTAAGATTTATTTAGATTTATTTTCAATTTTTTGTCTACTTCATTCAAATTCCTCATTTCACAACTGAGTTTTTAGAAACTAGGCTCAAAGCGAAAATTAGCACATAGATTAAAAAGTCTTTCTAAACCACATGATCTTTTTCTTATATGATGTGCCTAGACAAACAAATTTTTATTGGAAATAGTTTTTTCATATAATATGTATTTGTTACCATTTCCTTTCCCCCAACTATTCCCAAATCCTCCCCACTTCCATGCCCACCCAAATCCATAGTCTTTCTGTCTCTCTCTCATTAGATAGAAAATAGATATCTGAAACATAATAATAATGATGATTATAATGATAAATCTTGTGGGAACTAAGATCAACAATTAATACATGAAAACTCACGAAGCTAAAAGGCTTCTATAAGTCAAAAGAAAGTTGAAAGTACAAAATGGCAGCCTACAGAATGGGAAAAGACCTTAAACCACACATGTGACAGAGGACTAACTTCCAAAATATATGAAGAACCCAAGATATTAGACACAAACAAGCCGAATAATCTAATTAAAAAATACGATACAAATCTAGACACAGAATTCTCAATAGAGGAATCTCAAATGGCCAAGAAGTACTGAAGAAGTGTTCAACATCTTTACCAATCAGGGAAAGGCAAGTCAGTATGATTCACTGATTCCACTGTACACCTGTTAGCATGAGTAAGGTAAAAACACAAATGACAGTTCCTGCTGGAGCGGATATAGAGCAAGCAGAACACTCTTCCATTGCTGGTGGGAGCACAAACATGTACAGGTTCTTTAGAAATCAAAATAGCAGTTTCTCAGAAATTTGGGAGTCGACTTACCCAAGATGCAGATATATCACTACTCTGGGGATATACCCAAAAAATGTTCCACCATATCAGAGGACACAGGCTCACATTCATAGCAGCTTTATTCATAATAGCCAGAAACTGGGAAAAGCTTAAATGTCCACCAACCAAAGAATGGATAACAAAATTATGGTACATTTACACAATAGAGTATTACTTAGCTGTTAAAAACAAGGACACCTTGAACTTGGCAGACAAATGGATGGAACTAGAAAAGATCATGCTGAGTTAGCTAACGCAGACACAGAAAAACTAATATGATATGTGCTCACTTATAAGCATATCTTAACTGTAAAGTAAAGGATAAAAGAAGATAAGTAACAAGGAGGTCTCAATGGGGACTCAAGAGTCTCACTCTGAAGGGTCATCGTATAGACATGGTAAGTAACAGGAAGAAAGGTTGGGGATAGGGAATGGGCATGGGAACAGGAGGAATCAGGTGAGGTGAAGATTAGGGAAAATACTGGGGGAGACAACTGAAATCAGGGGGCATCTCTCAGATACTGCACACTTCGTGCAATGGGAACAACCCAGGATCTGATGAGGGTGACCCCAGTTAAGACTTCTGGTAATAGGGAATACAGCCATCTCCTGTAACCAGGCAATTACAGGGGAGAATGGGACTCCAACCCAGCAACTTAAACTACAATTTGACCTACAATTTTCACTTCCTACAAGATGTGGCAGGGTAATAGTGGCGTAGAAATTATGGGAGTAGCTAACCAATGACTGGTCCAACTTGAGAAGGAGCCCACCATGAAAGGTCCATGAGAGAGAGCCTACCCCTGACACTGCCTGGACATAACCGAGACCTAGGATAGAACCAAACATGACTGGCAATAAAGAAGTCAATGAAATAATTCCTAAAGATCTTCTGCTATGCTCATAGATTATTGCCTAGCACAATTATCCTCAGAGATGCTTCACACAGCAACTCACAGTTGTAGAGACCCTTAATAAAACTATGGGCAGAACTCAGAGACTCCTATGGAGGAGGGGAAGGAAGAATTGTGGAAGCCAAAGGGATCAAGGGCACCACAATAAAACCCACATAATCAACTAACGTAGGGTTGTAGGGGCTCATAGAGACTCAACTGCCAACCAGAGAGCTTGAATGGGACTGACCTAGGTCTTTTGTACATTGTTACACTTGTGTAGCTTGGTCTTCTTGTGGGACTCCTACCAGTGCGAGCATGGCCTGTCTCTGACTGTTATCTGTTTTTAGGACTATTCCCTCCTACTGGCTTGCCTTTCCTGCCTTATATAAGAGGGGAGGTGCCTAGTTTTACCAAAAGTTGACATGTCATGGTTGTTTGATATACAAGGGATGCCGACCCTTTTCTAAAGAGAAAGAAGGAGGAGTGGATTGGAGTTTGGGAGAGAGTGGAGTTTGTGGTGAGTGGCTTATATGTGAAACTGTGATAGGGTGGAATTTATTAAAAATAATAACACAAAAATATGAATAGGACAAAACACAGATAAAAGAGCCAAAGAAAAATATAATAAGCATATAGATTCTGAGATACATGTATTTTTACACATAGGAAACTCATAAAAACAAAATCGAAACCCTAATTAAATGACCTCTAAGGTTTCAAATAAATGCTTGATAAAACAAAGAACCTCCCAAACTATCATTGAGTTCATTGGTGTTAGTTATCTACTGCTGAACCTGGGGCTTGTCCTTAAGTGTAATTTTTATATCCAATAAGAATCCTTTGGTGAAATTTAGTGATAGTTCATTTGTATTTTAATAAATAAAGCTTTCCTGAAGATCAGAGAGTAAAACAGCCCCTTTGGTCATCTTTACATACCAGGCAGTGGGAATACACACCTTTAATTCCTGTAGCCACCTAGTTTGTCATAGAAACCAGTCGGTAGTGGTGCAAGCCTTTAATCGAAGCCTTGGAGAGGAATATAAAACAGGTGGAGACAGCTCTCTCATAGTCTCATTCTGCCATTTAGGACTGAGGTAGAGGTAAGAGCCAGTGTTTAGGTTTTCTTTTTATATGGCTCTTTAGCTTTTCTGACCCTCAGGTTGAACCCCAATATCTGTCTCTGGGTTTTTATTAATTGTGTTACAGAGAAAAATAAATGGATGCATGATACAGAAAGAATAGATATTCCTTCCCCTCTCTGCACTGGGGTACCATCTAGCTTAAACTCCTGCAGGCCCTGTGCATGCGGCCATAATCTCGGTGGGTTCCTTTGTGTTTGAGTTCTAATTATGTTGAAAAAAGGACTTACTTCCTTGATGTTTTCCATCTCCACTAGTTTTTACATTTTTCTGCCTCCTTTTCTGCTGAGTTCCCTAAGCTCTGAAGGGAGGGATTTGATGGAGATACCCCATTTAGGACTGAGTACTCCAAGGTCTTTTGCACTCTGCTCATTTTCCAGTTGTGAGTCTGTATTTGTTCTGATCTACTGTAGGAGGAAACTTCTCTGATGATGGCTGAGCAAGACACTGATCTATGTGCTTAAAAGAATATGGTTAAGAGTTATTTTATTGCTATGACTTTTTTTTTAGATTAGTAGTGTTTGGTTTGCCCCTAGGTATATGGCCTATCTAGTCTCAGGTTCTTGGCCACCCAAACAGTATTCGACATAAGTTCCTTCTTATGGACTGGGGATTAATTCCAATCAGCTAGCAATTGATCACTCTATGGACATTTTGTCAGTACTGCACTACTGTCTTTTACAGGCTGGTCATGATTGTGGATCACAGAGTTTGTTGCTATGATGATGTTTACCTTTCTTCTCTAGTCATGTGCAGAGTACCATGAACACTAGTCAGCATGGCAAGAGACTCTTATTATGAACCACCTTGATTTCTCGATGTTGAGGGAGTTACACAGATGTTTTCATCAGCAGTGGGGCCCTGTCATCAGTTTGTGGAGAGGAAACAAAGCCTTGACAATAACCTGGGTTGTTAAGGGATTCCCATGGGAGGGGCCTTTGGACAACAAGTTGATTACATGTAATCCATTCCTAGCACTGGAGATTTCACTTGGTGATGAGAGATGTCTAGTTGTTTGAACTTTTTAAGAATAACATTTGTATAAAAGTTTCTTTTAATTCCTTGAAAACTGCTATTTGTGATTCATTATACAAATACAAAATATTGATAATAGAGATATAGTACCTTGCAGTCTTCAACGATGCATTAATTCATCAACTTAAAGCACCATTTAACAAATAGTGTTAGAGCTCCATCACCTTTCTCAGACCTATATTGAATCCTAGCTGTCTTAACTGCAGAAGGCTGGGGGTGAGGGTTATCCTTTTATTGTCTCAGATGGCATTCATTACCGCAGATTTTCCTGAGAGTTCCTTTTCCCATTGTTGTATTCATTTCTAAGTTTTCCTTTTACTCTTGCATCAGAAGCTAAAAAACAAGCCTAGTTTGGGTAATTTTTAAACTAATAAGCACATAAGAAGACCTAAAATTTGGACATTGAGATAAGAGAGTTGGAAATGTTGCTTAATTTTTTTGTTGTTGAGCCTATTTGTAGATTCTTCCTTCTTTATGAAGTGTAACTAAATCCAACATTTGAATTCCTTCATTAAATCAGCAATAGTATTGAATAGGTATTTTCTGTCAACTACTGCACTTGATTTCAAACATAAAATGTCCTATCAACCTTAAGCGGATAAAATTTTTAATTCTGCTTCAATAGAACTTATTGTGCTTTGCTTCTGAAGCAATCAATCAAAGACAAATCATATTAGTATGGAATAACTTGGCTGTGAAAATACCTCCAGCTTCTTCACTTCACAAACTCTTTATTCCTCTAGGACACTCTCTACTTCTCTACTTACTTTCTTTATAAATTTCATCATTAATTAATTTTTTTCTTTATACAAGCTACTGGAATGAGCATGATGAATTTTACTGATTTAAGTCAACAAACCTGACTCAGAATTGAAACTGATCATAATTATCAGGATCATAACTTTGGCCCTTAGTATTACCTATTTATTGAGAATTACTCAAATTAATGATTTAGTCATTAGTTATAAATATTTGTTGAAAATACCTTTTATTCTAGATACTAAATTCATATCGCAGAAATATTAAAATAAATCTATATATAACAAATTAGAATAACAAAAATATTCTGTTACTAAGAATTTATATGGGTTGTACACAGAAAGTTCAAAAGAAAAGATTAAATATATTTTTGTACTTGGATGTATGAATACAAATTCTGATCAAAAATTATCATTAATGTCAGACTCAAACTTTAATTTCCCATGTGCCCATTCAAATAATCACATGTCCAGTTAAAATTAGATCTGTAATGACTCATCCCAGAGGTACATTTTCCCCTTGCCCTTGTCTTTGCTTGATTGGCCTCCATTTTCCTAGGTCACTAATTTATAATAATGTTAACTATGATACAGGTTATTCCCTCATTGGTCTTAATTAAACAGTACTTTCTGCCCTTTTATAAATGCTTTTGTAATTCTCCCCTTACTTCTTCTGTTTTGCTCTTTGCTTTTAAAACAGACACAAATTGTCGTAGAAATAAGTTACCAGAAAGATGTTTCCTCTAGCATAAAGGACTTATATTTTAATTAGCTGCTGTGTTTTATTTTATATAATTTTAATTAAACGTATTAAATGAAGATTAAAAAATATACACGAGACATTATGTAATGATATTCCCAATTAATGCCCATAAAGTATGCGATTTTGTTCCTAATATTAGGTGTTGATTTTATTTTAGTGAAAATTTTGAGATCATACTTAGATGTCAAGTACTGAGTGGATCAGTTCCTCCTGTTTTGGGGGGGGACGCCTTGTGTACATTCTTTACTTTGGAAAAAAATCTACAAATAAACATCAGAAATTATAGGGTAGAATTTGGAATTGGATATTGATTATTATATAATATTGGCAATTTCATCCATCTCTTACACTTAAGAAATTCACTTAAAATGGTAGAATACATAGTATGCTTATTTTTATTGGTCTGCTTAAATAATTCAATGAAATTATTTATATTAAACAACTTTACATTTTTACTACTTCTTAAACTCTGTAATGATCAAACTACTCATATATCTGAGATATATATATCTGAGATAAAGTTAAAATGCAATCAAATCAATATTAACAAAATTAGTACGTTGAAATGAATAATTTGCAACTATGAATTATTATTAGAGATATTTTATATTTAAATAAATATAACAATAACAGTGTTAATTGAAAAATAATCTTTTAAACTGTTATTATAATATGTGCTACCACAAAACCTTTAAGGAATATTTGTTCATTTTCTCCCTCCCTCCATCTTTCTCTTTTACTCTCTTCTTCCCTTTACCATGTAAACATATTATTATATTAAATATTTTTAAAAATTCCAACTTTAAATCATGGAAAGGTAGTACACAACTGTAATTGCAATACTAATAAACAAAGGGGGAAGCAGGACAATCAGGAGTTCGTAGTCATCCTTGAATACATAGGAAGTTCAATACCAACCCGAAGAACTATGTGAGAACCTAGCTCAAAAAACAAACAAGAATAACTCCAACTATATTTGTAGAAATTAACTTAAAAACATTAATTGATTAGATAAAAATGAAAATTTCACAATAAAAGCACAATTAATATTTGTTTTTTAAAATTATTATTTACTGTTAAAGCTGCTATGCCTTAGTAAAACCAAGAGAGAAATATAAATAATCATTTATTTGAATATTATTTTTTTCCCAAAAGAAAACTACTCCAAAAATTAGAGTTCCAATTATCCTGCCTTTCACACACTGGTAAAAAAATAAATCCAAGTTATGTTCTCATTATCTTTCTGTATCCTTACTAGTAATGACATTTTTCATTGTAAGCAGAATTCTATAATTTACTCTCATAGAATGAATTAGAATCTGTTCTTTGCTAACATTCTTGTTATGTGGCTGACAAAAGAGATGCTGAGCAGGGAGATGGGAACCCACAAGGTGCTTCTTCTGCCGTGTATGAGTGATACAGTAATTAAATTTAAACAATCATAATGCGTACAAAAATCTGTGGGTGTTCTTACTTCTCAAGAAGTTGTCTTGGGAGTTTCACACAAAGGGCAGAAGAACTAATTTAAACAATGCACCCTAGATTCTTGAAACTAAAGCATGCCAGGATATGTAAGTAACATAGCATGATATTCCATTTTCAAATTTAGTAATGACTGCACATTGTATGTCCATAGAATTATTCATTATTTCATATTTAATGGTGACTACATATGTCTGTAAACAGTTATTAATTACTCTTAAATACATCTTCTTCATCCACTTGCCCCTTCTGTAATTTCTGTCCAATTTCCTGATGAAATCAGCATGGTTTCACTAGGTTACATAGCCTTGAAGGCCAGTACAAATCATTAACCACAATGCCGACTTTACGCATTACCTAAACTACGGTCTTTAAGTTTTTAGAACTCACACAATTGGGGTTATGCTTGGTCACATGACATGCATGTGCTGCTACCAGGCAAAAGTATGTGTTTTTATTATGTTCCATGTAATCTTTTCACTCCCAAAATTAACAGATAATAAGCTAGCTCTGCCATCTAATGTAATGCTGTAAGCAAGAAACTCTTGGCATGACTGTTTCATGATATGTTTAGTGGGGTTTTTATTGTAGATATGAGAAAGAGAGCCATGTGGAGGAATCTAGGGAGAAAGAAAAAAGTAGATTGCATTAGGTCAGCAGACAGGAGGTGGCATTGCCAAGGTTATCTGAAAGAGAAGTGCATAGTGAGATTAGAGGGCTTGTAAAGAGGGTGAGAAGTTAGTTGTTGCTGAAGGGAAGGACATGGGGCTTTGCAGTTCCAAGCACTTGTGATACAGAGGGCATCTGGAGGCCAGCATGCACTTTGAGATCAACCACAGGTATATGTCAATGGACAGCCATATTTCCTTTCTGCCAGAGAAAAGGAAAATGACTCCTTCTGGCAGATAGGAACCGGTTTTACAAGTTTTCTGAAGTATGCTGGCTCCAGGCTCCCTCCCCATCACAAGGGTTTCCCAAACATTGACCACCTGCAGAGATCTTACTTTTGCTATTGTTGTTAATAGAGAAGGAGTTCCATTTCCTGCTCCAGAGTGTCTACCCTGTGTTACTTGTTCTGTCTCCATCCCAGACTGCTTCATTTATTGTGTTTCCCACCTTCCCTTCTCAAAGGCATTCATCTGCCCTCAGCCATGCACAGTGTTTGCCCTCCTTGATCCTGTTATGTGAACTTACAGCTTTTCCTTCATCCAATCTTTTTGGACATCTCTGTAATCAGGAACCTAGTGTTGAGTTAGCCTTCCCTTCCATCACATTTGCAAAGGGCTCCCGACATAACCCATTCAGTTCCATACGAATTATATCACTGAACAGCCTCATATTCTATCTTCCGCATGAGTTTTGCCAGTGAGGAACTCATTTGTAAGTTTGTTCTGAGGACACTGAGGTGAAGATGGCAGTGCCACATTGAGGTTGCTGTCATATTTCCTCTCTCAAGCTGACTATTCCCCTACGCAGAAGTCATTTCCTTCCCTCTCTGGTAAACGCGCTCTCCTTGTGAACTCAGTCTTATGGATGACAAAATACATAGTTCTCGGTCTTTAGCCATTATCCCATCCGTTGTGATTTTGCTATTTCCTGATTTCCGTTTTATAAGTTGTCCATTTATTACATTTTCCCTTAAATATTCTAATTTTTACGTGACTTTTTTCCTATGAGAATCTTGTGTAATAAAATGTTCAGTTTTCACCCAAGGGCATCTAGTTTCTACCCGATTTCAGTAATAAAATTCACCTTCCAAAATGCTTACTAATTCTTCTTCCTAATTAGTCTTTTTCAAATCTTATATTGACATTAACATCATTTGATCTCATGATACTTCTGAAACTTGGTGTTTTCACAAATTCGGGTACACATAATCTAATTTAGACAACTTCTAGTTTCCCTTTCTTTGACTCTTTTTGTTGCTGTTGTTTTCTAATATCACCCCTGATATGTTATTTATTATGGTCCTATGACATTGTTTTTTATTACATTTTATGTTTTTGCTTTGAAAATAGGGTCAGACTCTTCCAAATCTTTGTCTTTGCTTACATTTTTTTCTTGAGGTACAAATTTTAAAACTAAATGAGTTGCTACACTCCATGCTGTTAGACACTTCCCGTGGAGGTACTCAGGCAGTTCAAAGTGTACCTACCAACTCTAGGCCTTATAAAGGATTTTCAATGATTTGGGGATCATTGTGCCTTGATAGAAAGAGATCCAATCCAGTATCTGTGTTGAGAATCGTGACCATCTTAGCTGATTTCCATCACTTCTGATTGAGAGGGAAATTCTGAGGAAGTCTCTTCAAAAAGAAATCCTACACATCTCTAGTTTCTTCCTTAGGAGAAATGAGAAGCAGGAACACTGTTTTTCACTGTAAATATATAGTAAACACACTTCAAGAAAAATGACTTAGTGAGCTTAATGCATTGTACTTAAATATCCTGGTCTTAGCCATAACTCCAGAAACCAAAGGAAGGGTTGATAACTCATTTCAGTGGAGATGTGAAATAATGAAATGATATCATCTCCTCTAGGTGGTAGAGGAAACATGGATATATCACAAGGAAACACCCTAAATCCTATTAAGAGTTCGTAGTTAGAGCTTATAAGAACCCAATCAGAGGAATGGCATTGCCCACCTCTACAGATCACTGAGAAAGTATTGCCAAGCAGAGGAACAATATGCCTCACCTAAACAGACGACAAAAGCTTGAGTCTATCATAAGATCAACATCAATGGAAACTGTCGAAGAACTCACAACTATTTCTCCTGTCTTTCTCATGTCTATTACTTTTACTGATTAAATCCTAGCCCTATTCTGCAGGACAGGGTTCACACGTGATAGTATGGACCTGGCCACAGACCAATGGCTAAAGGCATAGGTCCTAGTGGATAATCTGCTGCTTTTGTTTCGCTAAACATGTATGCTGTCAAGCTTCTTCCTAAATATTTATGTTTATACCATAGAGCAGTCCTGTCCTCAGCATTAACTGGAGAGATTCTTTGCTGCAGCATCAAGGGCTATAATGCCCGAGACCTATAACTGGTCAAACTACTAAAAAATAAATGATTATTAAATTCTGAGCTCTAAATGAACCATCCAGTTCTGTCCTCTGATGTCTCAAGGAACACTGCAAAAGAGCTATTAGAAAGCCAGAAACACTATCATCTGGGCATAATATAGCACTGAACTCATAAGTTCATGGCAGCTGTTGCTACCTGCACAGAAAATATATAAAACTGAGCCCATTAGTGATGTAGGAGGGTCATCTGTCTATGTGTTACTTTAATTGGTTAATAAAGA
>LOEQ01014745.1:0-13270 GCA_001685075.1 Bramus lutescens
AAAAAAAAACAACAACAGCTGCAAATACATGTCAACAGATAGGTCTTCAAGGGAAGGCCTTAATAGGTTTTGTTAATCAGTGGTGAACCAGGTGTGAATAAATAATTAGCATTCTTGATAACAGAGCCCTGTTGCCACTCCTGCTTCAGCTAAAACTCTGATAGCCTTTCCTTTAAGTTCAAGATTTCCCTGCGGTCTTTGAAAATAAAGGCACTTTATCACCACCAATTCAAGGCAGTAAAACTGACATTTAAAACTAAACATTGAGTGCCAATATAAGGAAAGAAACCTCACGTATTTTAGGATGCAATTTATTCACACACATATGTAAAGATCTCACAACCTATTTTGCTGACAAGCTAAATTTAAAACCAAAGACAACTGCCTGTCATTCTGGAAGTGATTAAGTCACATTGACTTTATTAAGAACATTCTGGTGTGTTCATTAACACTGTAATAGTTACAACTTTTGAAGTTGGAAAATGCTATCATTAAATTGATAGCTTAAATTTGTGGTTATTTTCTTTAACTCTTATAGTGTATAGCTCAACAAACCTAATATATTCAAAATACTTGTCATGCAAGGGGGCAGGAAATAAGCACGTGACAGATTGTTATTGATTATAAAATAAAATTTATGATGTGCTATTTTGTAATGTTTATGAATAATATTAGAATGCAAGACAGAAGAGGTGTCCCTCTATAGCAGAGCGGGTTTTGAAATACATGCTTGTTTCTCAGGCAGTGTTCCCTGGATAGGAATCATGAGGATCTTTTCGGAGCTTGTTCAAAAGTCACATTGTCAGGCCTTACCTTAACTCTAGTAATCCAGATTTTGAGGAGAGATGCATAGAAATCAGGGAACTTAAGCCCCACTAGGTGATTTGATAGCCTGCCCAAATTTGAGAACTATTTGTCCACGTTAGCCACATCTTTGTATAACAGAACTGTGATAATTGCCAAGAACATGATTTGATGACTAAGTCTCACATCCAGAGACCAAAGCTGTTTGGTATCCCACACAGTCTTCTGGGAAAACAAACAGATGTTAGTGTTACAACAGAGTTAGTCTTGCTAAGAGGCACCGGATAGCGTAGAAGTAACTTACTGCCAATTCTTACTCTCTTATGGAAAAAAGGAACACTTTATGAAATGCTTAAGTTGTAGACATCTAGTCCATTTCTCTTAAAGGCTAGTGGTATTCTACTTAATCTTTCTTTAGAAGAGGACCATAATTATGAATAGGTGCCTATGGGACAGAAAGTCAGCAGAAGAAGGAGAAGGGCCCTCAAAAGAGACCAAAGCAAGGTGACCCAGTGAAGGAAAGCCTCTGATTTTTTTTAAAACGGAAATGAACTAAATGTTCATGCAATAAAGACTTAATTCCAGAGTGTTGATGTCTGAAGATGAGGCAGATCCATGCTAACACACTCAGAATTAAATTTATGTTTCCCATTCTATAGGACAAGAAAAGGTTTAGTTAATGGTTCGGACTAAAGTACTTCTCAAGACCAACTTCTGGAAGCTGGGTTGCCAGTTTATGACTGGATCAGGGAAATGATGGAACTTTCAAAAAAGGAGTCCTTGTGGAAGGAAGGTAAGCCATTGAGGATGCAGCCTTGGAATGTAGATTATGATCAGGACTTTTTATATTTCACTGTTGCTTACATATTTCATCATGGTATGCTACCTTGCAGAGGTCCCCAGATTGTATGCTAGGTCAACCTTTCTATGTGCTGCTTTTATTGGTTAATGAATAAAGAAACTGCCTTGGCCTTTTAATAGGGCAGATCTTAGGCAGGGGAAACTGGACTGAATGTTGGGAGAAGGAAAGCTGAGAGAGAGAAGCCATGGAGTTGCTGGAGATAGAGGTGCTGAAACTTAGTGATGATGCACAGAATACTAGAAATGGGTTAAATTAAGATGTAAGAGTTAGCCAATAAGAAGTTAGAGCTAATGGGCCAAGCAGTGATTGAAATAATACAGTGTCTGTGTGCTTATTTCAGGTCTACTAGCCAGATGGCCAGAACCAACAAGCAGGTCTCTCCTTCAACACCCAGAAAACAGAACCTCACTAATAATCAATGGGAACCTCTAAAGCCATGAGGCAAAAAATGCCTTTTCTCTTTCTACGGTGTTTTTGCTCACGTATTTTTATCACATCAACAGATAAAATTTGTATCTGTCATAGCATAAAAAGGGGAATTTAAAAAACTGCTCATTTTATAACCTCCTATCTGCTATTTTCTTTATTTACTTCTTTTCCTTTTCAATAGGACAATATGGTTAATTCATGCCTAGGGAAAAAGCTCATATAAATCAATGGCAATGGTGTCTGTATCTTTGACTGGTTTGAACTGCTGGCTAAGCTTCTAGCACCTCTGTTAGATACAAGGTGAAAGATGTTTCAGAGTACCAACCTGCAGTTGTGAGAAGCGGAGCACTGTGAAGTTATAAACATGTGGTCATACTCTAGTCTAATAAAATGCACTTTTCACAGTGAAGTTTCTGAATGATGAACGGCAAAGGACTCTTTCTGGTTATTTTTACAATGTTCACAATTGCTCAATCCTTTATCAAGGGGTAAAGTATTCCCTTTCTTCCTTCATTACCTTCACACGTAGATTCAATGTATGTACTGGAAATTGAAAGCAAGCAATTTGCTTGCAAAAAATTGGGACATGATTGTGTTATATTAGTTAGAAGTAATATCAAGAAACTTCTAATACACATACACTGCAGGTGATAACATGTTCTTTATGCTCTCTATATACCTCACAGTATCTTATACATTATTTCTGAAAATCTCTGAATGACAGGATTCATGTACCAGCATAGCCTCAGCTACATGCATATTGTACAAGCACTAGCTTGTACAATTAGTCCAGAGTTTTGTAATTTCCACAGTGATCTCCACATTATTTTAATGATATAGGAAAGGTGTAATCAAATTGGCAATAGTGAAAATGGGTGTTTTCACGACTAATTTTGAAAATGTAGGCCAATAATGTATGAGGTATGGCCGGTGTTGTCTGTTGTTGGTCTTTTCAAGACCTGAGCTTGGCATTGACTGAGAAAATGTTTAAAGATTGATACAATAACAGTAAAAAAAAAACAATAAGACATCTGCAGAGGAGGCAATTATGGTTCCAGTGGGAATCAGGTAGAAGCTACAGAAGTAATTTATGAAGACTTAAAAGATGTCTTTCATTACACTGAAGACTGACAGTGATTAGTGAGCAGAGTCATCGTCCAGCGCATCACTCTCTTGTTCTCACTCTTTCCCACTGCTGTGAATTTAATCTCAAGACTACACATCTGCAAACAGAGGACAATGGTAGTAATTAACTCTTACAACATTCTAGACTAAGGCAATGGAAAAAAGAAATCACTAAATTGTGCATTTAGAATAATATTGCCTCATCAATAGAACATTTAAAAGTACTTTATTGAATTACATATTACACAAGTAGAGAAAACCAAATATTATACTTGGAATTTTATTTTTTTTATTCTCTGAAGAGTTTTGTATTTTCTTTTGAATATCGGTAGATTTTTGGGTTTTCTCATATATAATAGGAAGCAACTGCTACCTTCCTGCAATGTTCAGGTATGCTTGATTTTAATGCTCACCAAGTATTGTAAGAGTCAGGAGTGGTTTCTGGTGCGTTTGGCTGGGGCATGGCTATCAGTTAAGGACCCCTATATAAGCTGGCCCTGGACACAATAAAGGGGGCATTCTTGGGGCATTCTGGCATCATGGATGACCTGTGTCTCTGTCTGTGAGTCTTTGTGTGTTTTGATCCCTAGCACCTTGCCTGGTTCACAAACTGTATGGTGGTGCAGAGAGCGCAGACCCGCGTTGTGAGCTACAAAGTGTCAGTCTGTACCTTAAGCATTAGCCCTTACTCCTTCTTCATATTTATGTTAACAAATACCTTGGCCAGCCATGGTGACAGAAGCCTGTAATGTAAACACAGAGGACTGGAGAGATCAAGGCCAATATCAAGGCATGTAACACTTACAAATGAGTTCCAGGCTGACTCCAGGATGATTTGGAACCAAAATAATGTCAATTCTGCCACTGCAGAGAAGAGGGGGTGAATAAAAATGTAATAGAATGAGGAAATTTGACAAAAGTTTACCTGCCTGAAAATTTAAATTAGTGTTATTTGTGTGAGAATAGAACCAACGAGTTTTAGACTTGAGGTAAATGAAAAATTTATACTAAATACTTTTTAAATTCTCAACCTCATATAAAAATTTGCTGACAAATACAATTAAAAAGTGAAATTCCAAAAACAAAAAGAGGCAGTACAAGTTTCTGTATACATTTTTTTTTGTCTAGGGCAGAGAAACATTTTCTCCATTTTGTAAATGGAATATGAATGCTTTATTGGTTCCATCAACTTGAGTCAGATTTCTAATTTCCATTTATGTCTAACGGCCTATATATTTTCCTGTATTTTTATGTACTCCAAATCTAGTTTCTCAAAAAAGTGCACATGTGCATAACATTGAGTGAGAACCATCCATCACATAAATGATACTTAGTGAATACGCAAAACACATTAACACTTAAGGAAAAATGAGTTTTTCCCCCATCATGTTACCTACTTCTGATATAAGAGCAGGAAGAAAGAGACACTGAACAAAAATACCTATTGGGAAACATGATTGAATGTGCAGTAAAGCTGAATTCCCGTGACGGGGAAATGTCTTATTATGAGGTGTGACTGCATGAAACACCTGGTGGTTGCAGTACACAATTAAATCCCTCCCTTTGAACTCGTTTTCACTTATGAGGTACCTGTTTTTTTTTGACACATGTGCAAATAAACTTCTCAACCACAATGGTAGTTAAGTCTCTCTTTGACAAGAGAAACCTTGTTTGACAAATGTTTTCCTAGTTAAGAAGGTCACATTTCAGCACCTCGAAATAATTTTGGTATTATGGGATATCTGTGTTTATTCATTTATTTCCAAGGAGTGAGTTACCAGTTTATATGATGTTGCTTCCTATTCTCAGTTTTCTTACCATGACTCAGTAATAAATATATATATATATAATCATAGAAAAGCAATGAACAAATTTAAGTATAAAAGTTTTAACTAGCAACGTGTTTTCTTTGAAACAGGCATTATCCTAGAGTAACATTTAATCATTCCACCAGGAAGACCCTCAGGATGCCAGCTGCTCCAAGACCAATAATAGTTTCCATTCCCATAATCCATCCTGGATTCTGCAACATTTTCTCAGGCTTAACATCACATAAGATGACTGGGCTCTTTTTCAGCTTGGAGTGCATGTCTAATAGTTTGTTCTTTGCTTACATTTTTCCCCTCCCTTAGCAATCCCAACCCTCTTTTCATATTGATTTTAGAACTCCACCATTTTATTGCTATCATTTATGTATGTATGTATGTATATGTATGTATGTATGTATGCATGCATGCATGTATGTATGTGTAGTTATTTATTCTAGGTCCCAACCACAGATTCCTCTCCCCCACCCAATCCACTCCTCTATTTCTGTTCAGAAAGGGACAGGCCTTCCAAGGGTATCAACAAAGCACGGCATATCAAGTTGCAGTGGGAATAAGCACCTTCCCTTGTATAAATGCAGGACAAGTCAAATCACTATGAGGAATAGGTCCCTAAGAGCCAGTCAAAGCATTAAGGATAGCCCATGTTCCCGTTGTTAAGAGTCCCATAAGTATACCAAGATATACAACTGTCACACACATGTGTATGAACCAGGTCAGGCCCTTGGAGGATCCCTGGTTTTTGGTTGTGACTCTGTGAGTTCCTGTGAGTCAGGTTATTTGTTTCTGTGGGTTCTCTTATGATGTATGTTCAATCACTCTGACTCCTACAATTCTTCTTCCCCTTTTTCAGTAGTCTTCTTGAGCTCAGCCTACAGTTTGACTGTGGGTCTTTGCCTCTGTTTCCATTAGGTCCTGGATAAAGGTCTTCTTCTGATGACAGTCTGATCATAGAAGTTGACCAGTTCAGGCTACATATCCCCTAGTAGATGGGGTCATCCTTGTAGATTCCAGGGAGATTCCCTTGCATCACTTTTCTACCTGACTCCCAAATGCCCCCTTTTCAGTCACCTATTTTGGGGCTCTCCTCCTCCACTCATCCCCCAACTGGATCCCTCAATTCCATACCTATTCTAGTTTACCCAGGAGATATTTTCTATTTCTCTTTCCCATAGAGATTCGTGCGTTTTGCTTCAGGCCCTTGTTACCTGGACTCCCTCAGTCTGTGGATTGCAGCATAGTTATCCTTTACTTTAGAGAAAATGGTCACTTTTGTCTTTCTGGGTCTGGGTTAACTCAGCATGATTTTTTTCTAGTTCCATCCATTTGCCTTACAATTTCCTAATGTTGTTGTTTTTACAGATGAGAAATAATCCATTATATAAATGTGTCACATTTCTTTTATCCATTCTTTGAGTGAGGTACATCTAAGGGGCCACTGCATTCGCACACCCGAAGGTGGACCTGCTGCTGACCTATTGCATCTTCATTACCAAGCTGATGCTGTTAATGGATGGAGCTTTGCAGAAGTGCCTAGGAAATGGGCATGGAGTCCATGAATGTCATTTATGACTTAAAAGAGATGTTCATTTGCTTCCTAGTGTCAGAACATGGCTACAAGGACACTTCTATCAAACACAGACCAAATGTGGTAGTGACTTGAAGTTAGATATCTCACTTTCCAGAACTGTGAGAAATACATTCATTTTCTTAAAAGTTATCTAGTTTGTGGTGTTTTGTTTTAGTAGAGGGTATGGGCTATTATGAAGGCCCTTGTTTGCACTGGGAAGAATTAATTATTCATCTCATATTCATAGTTAGCTTGAATTCTTATATTTGTTATTCACCCTGAGCATACCACACACACACTCACACTCACACACACACACACACACACACGTATCTAGGCACCAGGGAATGGGGGATAAATAATTTTGTGCTTACAGAAAAGTTATTAAATTAGTTTTTTCATATTTTTGTAACCATAGAGTTTATTTTCCAAAATTACTGGACTACAAAAAAAACAGAGCAAACCTGCCAAATATAGCAGAATATAAATATTCAGACCTTACTGATGAATTTGCCTTTGTTGAAAATATTTAGCAATGTAAAAGATTGAGGAAAAGATAGTAGAGTATCAAACAGTTCATTCTAAGGATATTGACTTGAAAGCGTCCAATTCAAGCTTTTTCTTCTTGAGGGATTTT
The DNA here is from genome assembly GCA_001685075.1 of Bramus lutescens. Lineage (NCBI taxonomy): Eukaryota > Metazoa > Chordata > Mammalia > Rodentia > Cricetidae > Bramus > Bramus lutescens. The sequence continues at coordinate 7,254 of LOEQ01014745.1, forward strand.
TAAGCCAGTGTAAAGAGATTTGCCAAAGGTAAGTGAGTGATTTAAAGATAATAGTAAGAAAATTGGATAAGTGAAATGATAGAAATAAAGAAAATCTCCAAAGTAAAAGTAAAATGCAAAGTGGGGAACTTATGCTCCATGGGGTTATAGAATGGCCAAAGTGCTACATTTCGAAGATAAACTTATCTGATTAGCAAGCGAGAAGGGAGTCAAAACTAACTTCTATCAAACTTTTTGACTTTAATTGATTTTTGTTGTTGTTGTTGAATGATGATGCCCCTCGTTTGAGTGCTTTGAGTATATTTAAATAGAAATCAAGTAGTCATTGAATACCAAAAACTTCCGTGAATATTTTGTCTACTTCTTTCAGAAATCAGTTACAGAAATAAGTGATATATATTTTAAAATAAGTATTGAAAACAAATTAAAATGATGTGTGCTGTAAATGGCATACATTATTTATAGAATCGATTCCAATCAGGAGTATTACATATGCATATATATCAATTATGTTAAATAGAATTCAGATATTTAATGACAAGCTTCTATAGCAGGCTCAGAACTAATTATGGAATGAATAAACTATTATTCATCTTTCTAGATGTTTTTGAAATATCCTTGAGTATTTAGCATTGTTTTGAACAATGTTAGTTTTGTTAGTTTGTATTGTTGATAGCGAATTAATTTTATTAATCAAATAACTTTGCATTTGTATTTTCACTAACATAAAACTAGAATGACTCAATGATAAAAAAAAGCTGTTAAAAGACATTTCTGAGTGTTACTGAGCATTCAGAATTCTGGTTCTGTTACAATGTTAATATACTGAGGATGTTCATAGCCTTTCTTCTACATCAATTCTTTGTTATTATTTTAGATGAGATAAATGTGAATTACAAGTGGTTATTAAAATCAAGCCAAAGATTTTCCAAATATCAGAAAAAGTATGATTTTTAAAATACAAAACTAATTTAAAATATTATTTTATTAAATTGTTATTTTCCTTTAAAATTACTGTTTCTATGCCACTATTCTTTATGTCCTGTCTGGGCACCATCAGAGCAGTTCATGTTATGTGTGACTTACACATGGAAGTGTCCTTAATGCTGTCTGATGGATTGTTCGATCTCAAGAAAGTACATTGAATTCATGCATTCCAATGCTTTTCCTACCTCTTATTACCTGCTAAAACATGACAGCAATAATTGTCACGGTTAAGTGACACGTAGTATCTGGGAAATAATAGGTAGACTGCAGCCATGTTCCTCTTCATTTCTTGTGGCTCTAAATCTTGCTCTTACTATCATCCCTGGAAGTAGGGTTCAGGGTGGGCCTGGGACCTTCTCTGGAGAGAAGAAATTTCGGCTCCATTGTTCATTTCAGGAACAACTGAGAGCATTTCGTTCTCATAGGGATGTGACTCTTCTGAATGCCTACTCCTCTCCGATGCTGACACACTGAAGCTGCTGTGTGGAATGGCGGAAGATCTAGGGAGTTGGTCTGTTTGAAGACAAGAAGATTACACGAAGTTCATGTCAACAACCTAGCAATCATCTGGGAAGATTTTAAAATGCCATGCTAGGGAGGCTGACTAATATATGCAATGACAAGTCATGTTTCATTGTTTTCTCAGAGGTTTTTCCTCTTATTGTTGAACATCAGCTATTTCCTCTCATGTGTTGCCATGACAACAGTAGAGTAAGTTCAGCTTCGGGAAGTTTTGGTAGTTTTCTTTTCTTTTCTTTCTTTCTTTTTTACTTTTTATTTATTCTTTGTCTTTCACATTATACCTCCCGATCCCAGCCCATTCACCGATAAAATAAAATAAAATAAAATTAAATTTAAGAGAAATAAAGAAGAAAAAAGGGGGAGAATTGGAAAAGTTCACCACGGAAGATGCACCATAACACAGAGAGTCACGCAGTAAACCCCTTTATCCATCCATTTTTACATGCAGACGCTCGTTGCAGTATCATTGGTGTGGTTTAAAGCCTCTGGTCTCTGCTACACCATCAATGCTGAGGCCGTCCTCACTGGGACTCTTCCTGGACCTTCTGTTGCTGCACTGTGTGATCCTTTGCCATCCTGGGTCCTTAGGACACCCACCTCAGTGCTCCAGAGGATCACAGACGGGATGGGTATTGGTGTGGACCAATACATATAAGCCTGGTTCTTGGCCTGACTAGTTGCAGGGTTGATCAGCCAGTCAGCTTTCTCCTGTATTCAAGGCCAGGGTGAGCTCTCTAGCATTGGCCTAGCTAGTTAACCACTTGAAGTTATGGACAAGAAATGGGGCCACTTCTCTGTCCTTCACATCCTCAGAGGTGGTTTTCCCACAGTTACACCTTCATGGCCAGTTATACTGTGTTGCCCAGACAAGGTTTAGGGGCCACTTTTTCTGAGCGCTGCAGCTAATGAGGGGCAGAGAAAACACTCTAATTCTTATGACCTCAGGGCCAGTTTGGGTAGTCCCCCCCCAGAATATCATCATTATTGATTTATTTAATGTAACCAAGAAGTCAATTATCAAGGTAATTAAAATATTTCAACCCACACATTTCTGTAGCTCAATCTGAAAAAAAGATAAACTGCTTTGTTAATTTATTTTTTCCAGACAATGCCAACATTTAAGATTTAATAAGGTTGATCCTTATAAATTGCTTCTAAATAAAGCTGGTTTGTTTTAGTTACTGTGTATTATTGACATGTTCTAGTAATGAATGCAATTTTCCAACATTACTGGACTACTATGTTTTTCCAATAAATTCACTATTATTTGACTTTTTGTATATTAAGTGTATTTCCAGTCACATAACAGATTTTCAAGAAGTGATGATTCAGTAATTATATATTATTGAATAAGCCACTGGTCAGGTTTGAGTATAATTGCATCATGTACGCAGAACATGTTTTCTAGTTAACTAGTTAATGTGGAGATAGATACTAGACTATGTCAGTGAGAAGACTACATTTGGTTCCCTGGGCATTGCAGGAATTCTATGTGGTTTGGGGAGGTAATTCCACATTTCCCGATGTAATCTTACCTTTTCAAGAAATGGAGAAACATTCTGAAGTGAATGTGTTGCTCAGAAAAGGTGGCTCTCCTTTCAGTGAGGGAGTTTCTTTCTTGAGATGAACTCAGTATGTGTAGTGGACAGAAAAAAAAATCTCTTCTTGTGACATTCACCTTAGGGCCTTGATTTTAATCAGTTTGCTTTGAAATTCATATCTACATCTGATGTGATGATCACACATGTGCTCCAAGTCACACAGCCAATCAGAGGGAGAATGGGGGTCTAGGCTGCCAAAAGTAGGCTCATTTCCACTGCACAGTGCTGTCTGTCTCAGTTCAAGGTGGTCTCCAGAGTACCTAGTCAGACCTTGCTGACGAACTGCAGAATGTCTTTCATAAAGAAACTCTCCAAAGAGTTGTAATGAGTGATTCTTCTCAGTGCCAAGTAACCTTTACATAAAAAGGACTTTTTTCCCTACCCACCAGTGTTTAAATAGCATAACCAAAGACACAGAAAATGTCTTAGATCTAAACTTCTACTTTTAATAGAAACTTAATATCTTGAAAAATGGGGTGATTTCTATCAATTTGTACATTAAAATTTCAGCCTTATTTATTTTAACTTCCTAAAGTGCCTCTGTGTGTGTAGGTTGGACTGGTCATGGAATAGCACCAAGGACATTTTACATGAGCACTTTAGGAATCCAGCTATGCAGCCCTACTAGGTTTATTCAATTAACACCTTGCTTTTTATCAATATCCTCAGGTGACATAACCATTTTAGACGAGATCGGGTGCGTTCAGGGTGGTATGGCCATAGACGACATAACCATTTTAAAGTTGGGGGTCACTATCCCTGATCACCATTAAAATGCTCTTGAATAACCTCAGAAGCATTAGAGTCAACAAAAACATTACAGTCTCTCAAGGATCAACAACTGTGTTTGGATACACGGATATTCCTCTATTCCTAATGGAAATACATGTAACTCTTATTAAACGTTTATAAAGTACAGTTTAGTTCCCAGTTGCAGTGACTCTGCTTTTCCTGCCGCTGAGGTCACTTGATTCCCATGTATATGACTTTCTTATGTTGTTGCATTTCTTGGAGAAAGCTTCATCTAAGCAAGAAAAATTGCTCAATAATTGCTACACTCACTACTCAGTGGCTCAGCCTCAGGACATCCCTAGTGTGTCCTGAACTCACGTGGTCCCTCTTCTACACCTTCAGAAAAGCAACACTTTGTTTCTTTGGCTGGACTGACATTTTCCTCTCTAATTTCTGCCCTCCTTCTGGGAGCTGGTACTTATGTTGACTTATAAATTTGTCTCCAGTCTTCTGAGTTTTCTGCTGTTATTTTATAGATAGACTGATAAGCTTGGTCCAGCTTAGGTAGTGTGCTACTTGAATTTGATATCCAATTATGGATGTGTAATGTATGATTATTTTTGTAAATTATGGAATTAATATCGCTTTGACTTTGACACTCTCAACACATCCTTTCTAAGATCTAAAAAGGTGGAGTAATTTCTGTCTAAGGGGGGTGATCTGAAATTGCATTTCTATGGGTTTTTTGTTTCAGTGTTAGTCACCTACTTCTGAACCAAAAGAAATAGCAATTATGGATTCATTTGTAATATACTAGTTATAATGAATATGATTAAAATTTGCAGATTACCTATAAATTAGAAAACTTATGTGTTTAATATTCTTATAATTTTTATAGTCATCTTTTTATGAAGAAGTTTGATTTTTCAAAGTGATTGAAATTAGAAAAATGTGATAGATATGAGTATTTTGACAGCTTATTCAAAATCAACAGAGAACACATTATTAATATATCATTTAAAATTGAAATTCTGGGATAAAGAAAATATGTAAAGCTTTAGAAAACTAACAGTGGAGGTAATTTAAAACATATTATCCATAAAAGTAAAAGCTTGACAAGAGGATTATTACTTGACTGTAAAAAAAAAAGCCTTTAAATCTGTGTTTCATGGTCCTTCTCCGGGTCCTGGATTATTACTCTTTCCAGGAGATCTTGGTTTTGATGTATTGTTTCTATCCCAAACTATCTAGTAAAGATAGAGCCCCAGGTTTTTCTAGAGACCTATTTCTGCACTGGACTTTCTGTTACTCTGTGTTTTTAGCACCAGGCTGCCCGAGGTCTAACATGCTGGAACAAAGTTCGTTCATTTCTTCCTGTCGTGTTATAGTCAATCATTTTTATTGCAGTGTTGCCTCCCAGACTTTAGAAAAACTTCTCTTTCTCTACCAAAAATAGTCTCATGCTTATTTTGGTTAGCACAAAACAATTTTGTTGCAATTCCCTTCTCTTTGGTTTCCAAGTATCTACTTTTCAGTTTCCACAAGATTCTGTTTGTGAGTTTGAGGCCATTGGAATACCTCTGCTCCCTTCATGAGACTTTCGTTTACAAATGTACCCAATTTACTTTCTAGCTCCCTTCATTTGCCCTCCTCTCTCCCTCCTATCTCTCTAACACAAAAACATGGCCACACAATAATTAGGGTAAACTTCATCACCTTATCACTTCAAAATAAAATTTTGATATAGATAGTTTATGTATTATTTCATGAGATAGTCCTTGCGATCATGATCTCAAGCAGTTACAGCTGCTTGCGCAAGACTGACCCTGTCATCCACAAGCATAAACCAGGGAGGGACTCACAGAACCATAGCCCACCTTGATGATCTATTGGTTACTTACTGATGGATTCTGGAAGAGAGATGGTTACTTTCAACCCTACCCAATATGAGTTCACCAGTCTCCAAAGCATTGTGCAAAACTCATAAACACACAAACAGTCTTAGTTAAATATAAAGATATGAATGTAGAAAAGGGACTTATAAAAGAAGAGGGAAGCTTGTGAGGGATAGAAGGGATACATATATATATATATGCACACATATGAACATATACACATATGCATATATATAAAACCTTATATTTAAACACACACACACACACACACACACACACA